>VUQR01010347.1:0-20472 GCA_015108515.1 Hemichromis elongatus | reverse complement strand
TAGAGATGGCAGCCAGTTCCATACTAGTTGTACTTGTGTGACAACAGAGAATAATGTACACAAATTAATAGTTCAAAGTTTTCAGCAGTTTTTTGTGTGTGTGTGTGTGTGTGTGTGTGTGTGTCAGTAGACTCATACTGTATCTGTCTGGATGTTAGTGGGCCAATTGAGAATTAATTGTTCTGCTCTACTTACACAGCTTTTTCTTTCTTCACGTCTCCTTCTTTGACATTATATCTCTCTCGTTGACTGAGTAGCGAGCTGAGGAATGAGGGAGGGCAAGGATGTGTGTGCGTGTCTGGTTGGTGTTACGGTGTGGTTTAAGTAGGAGGCTGTACAGTTTTTAAGGTGACAGATATGTGTGTTTATGTGCATTTTTCTGTGTGAGTCTATAAGGGGTGTGTGTGTGTTGTCTGTACAGCCACAGCGACTGCTCATCACCTCAGGCCCCGCGGGCCTCTGACTCCTTGGGTGGTCTGGCACACACACGAGATATTGTGTGTGTGCGTGTGTGTGTAGTGGTCTGGCAACTACGCATTATCCAGATTGTACTCTGGGCAGGGCCCCAACCTAACCTCAACCCCCACCCTCTGCTCTAGTGCACCACCTTCAAATACTTAACCACAACATTGTACTGGCTTCTATTACACATACATATGCCTCACTTTTTCTCTGCACACTCAGTGTTTTTGCCTTGAAAGGAACTGGAAATGTGTTGAAAGGCAATTTTTCCCTCACTTGAGCCTATTCAGCTTGTGTTATTCTGATTTATATTCAGAGCACCGCTGTTTTTGTTAAACAATAATTCTTTCATTTAATACACTTTCAAAGTAGTTTTGTAAGTTGCAGCATGTGTATGGATGATAATGCAGTTAAATTGACAGCAAAATGCCTTTTTAAAATTTCGCATATCATTTCACCTGTATTTTATTTCCACTTTTTGCAACTAGTAAAAAAAAATCAATGTAATCCCTTTCCTTGACGAAAAGCAGCTTTGTTTGGGATTTTTCACCTGAAACAACCTTTCTGTTTTCCCTTGCAGGCTGCAGTTGTGGTGGTGTTTAACTTTGCCATGGTGCTGCTCATCTTTCCCGCCATCCTCAGCATGGATCTCTATCGGCGAGAGGACAGGCGTTTTGACATTTTCTGCTGCTTCTACAGGTGTGCGCACACAGACGCAGGCCCACAAAGACGCTCTTTCATGTCTGACGAGAAGCTTATTGCTTTCCTGTTCTTCCTTTTATATTTTCCACCGATCTCTTCCATGATAAAGAACCGCGTACGCACAAAGCTATCTTTAAAGATATCTTCACCGTAATCCCCCTCAGTCAAAAACTAATTACTGCAAAAGTTGTCCTTTCTGTCTGACTGCTTGGTTGTTTGACTGTATGTTTATCTTTTCCAGTCTTCATTAAACTTTGCCAGTCTGCCTGCCAGCCCGGGCATGCTCGTTGGCTCGGTTATTGTACAGATGTGTATACACACTATTAAATTCCACGGTTGGGTCCCAGCCCTATATTTCATGCTGCTGGCAAAGGAGAGAAGATTCACAATAACATAGGGCTAATAAATATTTTTTGTAATGCAACACTTAACTGTTTCACAAAATCAGATGTTGTACGTGCGTACTGGAATTTTTTTTCCCCGTTAAGTCTGGTTTTAAATTTTGTTTCACAGCAGTGCCTGACAGTGTTTCATCTTATTTATGCCTGCAGCCCTTGTTCCAATCGTGTGATTCAGATGGAGCCACAGGCATACCTGGATGGAGCAGACGGGAGTCGTTACAGCCCTTCCCCGTCATATCGTACCCCTCCTCCCTCCTATCACACGCCTCCCCCGAGCTACAGCAGTCCCCCTCCTTCCTACAGTAGCCATGGTTTTGCTCAGCAGACCCAAATCACTATGCAGTCCACAGTGCAGCTCAGGACGGAGTACGACCCCCGAACTCAGGCCTTCTACACCACAGCTGAGCCCAGATCCCAAATCTCTGTGCAGCCAATCAACCCAGCTCCAGCTAGGACCAACCGTAACAACGAGTATTACAGTAGCAGCAATCACGCCAACATCAGCAACAACAACAACAGTGGGGGCCGAAATAATGGGGGATCTCGAGGTTCTGCCAGCTTCTCCCATCATCATCCTGCACCCCCTCCTGCTGCACCGACCCCAAGTGCTAGCTCAGTTGCTCAGGGTGATGGAGCCTCATCAACTGGCCAGAGTCCAGAGAACAACAGCTCCACACGGGACCTGTTGTCCCAGATTGGAGAAGCTTCGCTGGGACTACGCTGCCTGGAGCCCGCCTGCTCGCGCTGGACCCTGGCCTCTTTTGCTGAGAAGCACTATGCGCCATTCCTTCTGCAGCCCACCACCAAGGTGAGTTCAGTTGCTCTCTGTGTTTCTGTAGAGCAGGGAGACAAAGAAACAGGCGGAATAGCTTCTGTATGAGGTAAAAGTAGGTTTGTGTGCTGACTCACTGTGGTGATAATTTGAATGGGAGGGTTAGTCACCGGAGTGTGTAAGGAAGGAGGAAATCGGGGGTGGAAATTGTGGTCATGTCCTATCTGAGACACAGACACACACACACAGTGGGTGGCCAGACATTTTAAAGCCTTCCAGAACTGAAATTATTTGGTGGTCGGTACTTGACATTACAAAATGTTCCTCAGTTTCTTTTTAAAAAAAATAAAAAATTGCTTTACGTATTCCTGCGAGTCATTAATCCAGCACTTTACTTTTTGCAGAAAAAAGAAAAAGTCTGGGTCATTTTCTCTTCTTTCTCACTGCTTTTGCTACATTGTATCAAAAAGCATCTGACAGCTTATAAACAGCTTATAAATGAGCAGATGGTTTAATTGGAGATTCTTTTTTTTGATAAAGCTTTATCTTCATCCCTCTGATTCCAGGTGGTTGTGATTGTGCTGTTCCTCTGCCTGCTGGGAGTCAGTTTATATGGGACCACCCAAGTGAGGGATGGCCTGGAGTTGACAGATATTGTACCAAGGGAGACAAGCGAGTACGACTTTCTCGGTGCCCAGTTCAAGTTCTTCTCCTTCTACAACATGTACGTGGTAACCCAGCGTGCCGATTATGCCCAAAACCAGCCACTGCTTCACCAGCTCTACCAGAGGTTCCACACTGTTCGCTACGTGCTGAAGGAGGAAAACGGACAGTTGCCTCGCATGTGGCTTCATTACTTCAGGGACTGGCTGCAAGGTAAATCTAAGTTATTTTAAGCTTGAGATACACGTGCCACCTCAACCTGGCCAAAACAGTGAATAAAATTGAATAGGTAAATTTTTTGCGGCTCGGCATTGAACACGCCAATGAGGCGACATATTTTTAGGCTGTCCATAATGTTTTCATGAACACGAACCACCTGGTTTCAAGAATGACCAGAATTCAGTGATTAAAAGTCAAGGTTACCGTGTTAGTCAGTAATTTTAAGGTAATAGTATAAAATGATGAAAAGAAATATCAAAGGTTAACGTCGATGTAAGATCTATAAGAGTTTTGAATTCTGTAACTCAGGAGCTAAATGGGAATTTGTGGTCATATTTCACATTTGGTTGGATGGTGAGTTAGTGACACTAATTATTTGTGCCCACATAGTATGCCTACCTTTTTAAATTTTTGGAAGGACTGTTTACTTTCACTTAACTGGGTGAAAGGACACTCTCAAGTTGAACACAGGACACATGCACTTATACGCATGTACACTGACACATATATGCACTCCCCCACCCTCCCCGCATCCCAAACGCCTTCGATACTTGCTAACACACGGTGTAGACTGTCCAGTGCGGGAAACGGCAACTAGGCAACCTGGCCGCTGTCTGGACCAGGTCACTCCTAACCCTACAGCCTCCCCCAGTAGCATGTCACGTCCTTTTACATAGTGTAGATGGGAATGTTCATGTGCTCTTTTTTTGTGCTGAGGTGTTTTTTTACTGTTCTCAAACTGGTCTCTCAGTTAGAGCCCAGTTCGAGTAGAGTTCTTTTTTCTTCTCTTGTTCCTGATGTGTGTACCTTTACTGTTTTCTTTTTGGCGCGGCTATGTCGGCAGGCTGTTGTCGTAGGTCAGATGTATGTGGCATTATAGTGTAGAGCCAGTGTTACTTCATTTGAAATTTTACCTTTGCTTATACCTCATTTAAATTTGCTATTCAGGATAGTTTAGGCATGGGAGTAATTTACTTTCATATGAAAGCTTTTTGAGATCATAATTTTACTCTGTGTTTTGACATGAATCTGCAGGAAACAAGATGTTAGGCAGGAGTTCAGAAGTAGGAGGGACTGCACAAATGGACACTGACAGTAGCTGATTAAAATCACTTGTGTCTTCCATAAGTGGGATTGATGGCGAGGAGCAAAGTGGGAGGCGATATTTTTCAGCTTCATCTTGGGAAATGAACAATATTCAAAAACCTTTGGCAGCAAATACATTGTTAGTGCAAATCGGCACATATTGAACCAGTACTGCCTGTTCTAGTGTTTTTGTTTGGTTTTCTAGATAATAAGTATCACTTAAATCTCTCTAATATATGTATAACACACGGTACACGACACTTTAAATCAATTCTGAATGGAGGGACGGATAGATTATATGTTTCATACAGATTTGCAAAGTACCAGTGAACAATATTATCTTTCGTATGTCAGCCCAATTGAAGAATGGCTTAATTCTCAGTGAGGAAATGTACTCGCTGCCTTGCTCTTAATGATAAAACACATCGTAAGCGTCTGTGTGTGTGCGTGAGCCGTCTGGGAACCACACAGGGAGCGTGTGTGGGTGAGAGAGAGAGAACTGTGTCTGATATTGCTCTCTGCAATGGTGGGACAAATTGGAGCCAGACAGGCCAAGGAACGAGACCCAAAACAACATCTCCCACAGACGGACCACAGCATGGGCCTTGGGGGAGAGCCGAGAAAAGAGGAGTGATACCCATATGGATCAGAGAGTAGTATAGAAAAGAGGGCAGATGTTACTGATAAAGCCCCATAACGATCTCTTTGAATTAAAAGCAGCAGATTTTATGTTTTTGAAGTCATGTTTAGTGGTTAAGAATGGAACTGAGTTATCATATTAAATCAATCAAGCCTATTATAGAGTTAGGGTTAGGTTAGGGTGTTGTGTTATTTACTGTGTTGCGTTATTGTTTGTTGTGTGTTGCAGTGGGAGAGTGAAGATAACAAGGCATGTAACTTTTTTAAACATCCACATCTAACCAGTGTGTTTTGCTGTGGTTTCTTACAGGTCTCCAGCAGGCTTTTGACAAGGACTGGGAGGCTGGCCGCATCACCCACAACAATTATAGGAATGGCTCTGATGATGGCGTCCTGGCATATAAACTGTTGGTGCAGACAGGGCGCAGGGACAAGCCCATCAACTTCAACCTGGTATGTTTAGGATTTAAATTGAATTTATTAAAAGTGGATAAGCGATTCCTCTTGTCATTAGTACAACACATGAAAGCTCATCCATCTAGCAGATGCATCAGATGTAAATTGAATGTGCTGTTATGTTGAGAATAAGGAGAATAAGTCACAGAGATCATGTAAAAAGCTCCCGGGCCAATGCCCAGGTGCAAACTGTTGAAAGAACACAAAGCTTTGATCCAAAACAAAGGCTTTAGATGGATGAACACTTCACTGTAAGCTTTTACTGTTGCGTTAGAGAAATCTTGTTCTCATTTCTCAGCTCTTATACTGGAAGTTAGCACCAGCCTGCGAGCGAATTGGTTCCTGATGAATGAAATCCTGGCTAACTAAGTGTCTGTTGTCTGGCTATTTGACTGTCAATGGTACACTGCAATTCAAGAGATGTGTGGATATGTTAGTAAGTTTAGCAGCTTGATTTGCATTATACGAGGAAGTATGTGCAGACTTTATGTAAGCATAGACCATGCAGACTGAATTACATGGATTACAACTTGATATTAGACTTGAGATGTTTCCACCACTTTCAAAGCTCCTTTGTGCTGCTTTATGTGTATGCATATCTGTGCATTTTGTCATGACTCTAAGGGAGCCACACCCAGCTGAAAAACATCTCTGACTATTCAGATTTTTCTTTCTTTCTCTCTGTCTGTGTTCGTGTGATGACTTTACCGAGCTCAGGAATTTAAAGCTCTCACTGGAGCTGCAGCCTGCCTCTGAAAAACCTATTAACTCTTCATTTAAACGATTTGTCATTTTCCGCGCCTTTTTGTGTGTATGAGATGTACGTATAGCAGGACCTCGACAGTGAGCTGTTTCCCTTGAACACCGAGTCTTTTAGCTTGACACATAGTCTGTGTTTCCAGCCACAGTTTACAGTATGAGAAGCTGGGATGGCTGAAACAAACTGGTGCAGAGAAACGCCTGCAAACCCCAGAGGGTCTATAAATAATTAATCTGGATTTTGTGGCTCTAAGTAGAAACCTGAATCTGATTCACTGGGAAGTAAATTTTTAAAACATATTTGCATATTTTTCCAATATAAATGATAGCGTGTACGGCGTCGAACTGCTTTATGAGTGGAGTAGTTGAGGTTTACCGGTGCGGTACAGAAATTCTTATCTGTTGCAGCTGACACAAGGCTTCAAGATTGTTTGTCTCTGAGACGGTAGTGCTATATCCACTGCACATAAAAGAAAAAATGTCTCCTTTTTCAATTCAATTCAATTTCAATTTCAATTCAATTTTATTTATATTTTTTTATTTTATTTATATAGCGCCAAATCACAACAACAGTCGCCTCAACGCCTCAACCCACTTAATTCCATAATCCACACCAACATGCAAGAGTAGTGCATATTTAGCCAAACAAGTGATATATTTATAAAATCTGCAGGGAAAAAGGGTGCTTCTTTACGTGGCTTGAAAGTCTGCAAGGGGATAATTTCTGGTTTGAGTGCAGAACATGACTTTTTAGATTCATCTCTGGTACTGAAGTCCTCCATGAGGTTCTGAAAAGTTTGCACAGCCATTGGTGGAGACATTGCACCTCTGCTGATGTGCAAAATTAAGCCATAAAGTCAGTATACAACAAAGCATGTTAGCTAAATCATGTAGTAAACTCCAGCTGAGCTGTTAAAACTGTCTCTGTGCCACCGAATAAGTGTTTGATGTCCAACAGTGACTCGAGTGTAGCGACTTGACCACCTTTGTCTCGGAAGGAGGTCGAGACAGGAACTTATTGAGGAAGATTAAATCAAGTCTCTTGTATGTCAGTGGAAAGATACCAACCTGATAATGTGAAAGTCTGGGGGAGAAACAGCAGGAAATGAGGAGAAAGATTGCATTTGTGAAGCTGGGTAAATGTTCTCAGCTTCAACAGGGCATTGAATGCTTTTCTTAGTTTAGTATCACCTCCAAAAAACAACATATGTGGATGCATGGCTGCATTCTTTGGCAGGAAAACGCAAAAACAGAAGATAAGAAACTGGAGAAATATAAAAACAAAATTCTTGGCCAGGGTATCTGCAAACCTCAAACACAAAACAAGCCATGTCCACTTCAACACCGAAATAATTTTCATCAAGGGTGATTAACTTTGACGCATAGCTCTTCTGTGTCTCGTGTTTATTTATATTTAGAATTTGTGCAACTCTGTGTTCCAATCATACAGCTCTACAGATGTTTATTAAGGGTTGGCCACCTCTCCCCTTTGCTCATATGGCTATTCATTTATCCAAATAAACTCCATTGCAGCAGTTATCTAGCTGATAGGAAACAGGGCCAGCCCTGGTGTGCGGCCCCGTGACATCACTTCCTCTGCCTGTGAGGGAAGTGTACTTGCCGTGAGGCGTGGGGGCCGCCAGCAGAGCTGCCTGGGCTTCCCGTGACAGCTTGAAGACATACAGTTGTTGAGTATCCTGCTGTTAAATTCGATCCAGATCCAGTGGAATCTAGCTGTCTCTCTCTCCTGCTCGTTCTCCTTCACAAACCCCTGCTTGCACCACCACTCGCTCTCTCCCTCTTACTCCCTCTGTCTTTTCCTCCTTCCCTTTCTATTCCTTTTGCTTCACTGCTGTGTCCTCTTTCATTGAGGGAGCTGGAAACAAGTGGTTTCTTTGAGACAGCTCTGTGTGTGCATTTGTATGTTTTGAATGTGTGCTTCTCCTTTTTCTGATGTGCGTGTACTTGTTGAGCAGTAACTTTCTTTTTGTTCCTCAAAATGAGGACCAGATCTTTAACATCCCTGGTTAATTGCATAGCTAGATGTTTTATTTTGATATGCCACTCTATGGACCTGTGCAGAGCTGTTCTGCTTTTGATTTGTCCCTACACTGTGCTGGTGATCATTTGTTCCTTATATGTGTGGCTTAAAACTATATACATCGCAATTAAAAGGTAAATCTGGGACGTTTGAGGTAAGTCCTAAGAAAGGCCATGCTAACACTATCAAGAGCTCTTTTCTTCTTAGGGCAGGTCCATCTGTGGCGCCAGGCATTCTGGGTACCCATAGGGGTCAGGAGAACCAAGTGTGAGGAACATTTGTACAGATGTTGTGTTATTTTTATAGCTCTACTCCATTTGCTGGGTGGCATTTCCTTCAGTGTTAACAACCAGGTTAACTGCACACAGACGCGCTCAGGGACTCCAGCCAATTTTTTTATTGTTACGCTAACTCAAGCAATTTTTTCTCTCCCAACCCCCCACCACAAAAAAAAGCGACTCCTTTCTTGTACCTAACCCCACGAGTCCAGCTTCAACCCCCAGAACGCTCCCTGCCTCTGTGAAAGAGGGATTTATGGTTCCTAGAAGGGAGAGTGGCAGAGTGGTGCGCAGTAATGGTTTTACCTCTCAGGAGGCAGCAATGCTAGACTACACTCCTGTTTCCACATGGGAGGGCAAAACTAACAGCCCTTACTGAGACAGTCATTCGCGTCTATCTACTGACTTTTGCCGTCAAGGCAAATAACGCTGAATAAAAGAGTGCAATAAGGCAGAATCACATACTCACATGCTCACAAAGATAACTGTTTTAGTGAGTTTGTCCAAAGGAAATCCAAGTTGAGTTGTCGTGAGTTTGATGTGATGTAATTACTTGTATTGTACCATTTTCCCCTGCATGCACGGACAAAAATAGTACAATACAATGATACAACGATGTTTATAACAAGATGCTAAAATATAATAACATGCTTATGCTAACACGGTAACTAAATAACTATACCGCTGAGACAAATGGGTAATTAGCTTATCAGTATTGTGCTAATAAAGTATAAGAAAATTGCAATTCAAACCTGATAATAGCACTGTATAAAACGTAAACATATTAATCACATTCTACTGAGGGGAACTGTATTTTTATGTCCTGAGTCTGAATCTAATCTAGGACCTTTCATGTTCTTCCTCTATCTGTGTGAGTTTTCTCTGGCTACTCCCATTCTACCTGCCTCCTTTCCCCATAGATGGATGGATGGATAGATGGATGAAAGGATGGATGGATAGATGGATGGATGGATGGATGGATAGATAGATGGATCATCCAGTAGCTCATAAAGTCACACAGATTCAGTATTTGAATGAATGAGCCTTGATTGTGTTTCCGAGATATTCAGCCTAGACCAAAGTGGTGGACCACCTTACCAAAGTCAACAATGCCATCATTGCTCTTATTCTCCTATCAAGACCAATTAGAAAGAAAAATACTTCTGTTTTTGTTTTTTTCACCCGAGAGTGCCCAACTCCAGAAACTCAAAACACAACCTGCACAGCTCTAAAATAACCAGAATGCCTGACTAAAACCTTCTTACTCAGATTGCATGGTTCTACAGGCAGCAGCAACAGCTACTTCTTGACAGGAGAGCGTTGCAAGGCTTCCTGTAGAAATTTATTCAGAGTGGTCAGGACGTTGGGTCTGAGGTTGGCCAGCCAATATCTACTATATGTAAAGGGAGAAGCTGATTCAACATTTTCCATGTTTTAATGTGGCATTATAATTCTGGGAAGCTGTGATCAGAAGTACGGGAATGTTCAGAAAGGCAACCAGTGTCTGACTTGTTGGTTTTTCTTTGGTTGGAAAGAGAGAGGGGCTAATATTTGACTCATATTTTGAAAGCTGCTCCGTCCTCTTGCGCTCATGCGTGTGTATAAATAAGCATTTCTGTGGTCAGCTCACCTGTAGAATGTTATGGTTAAACATCCCTTAGTTCCACAATACCTTTTCATTTCCAGTGTGTACTTAACAGCCGCAAGCGCTTCAATTTTTTACCTACGTTTTTCCCCTCAATTAAATTTTTTCCATTTTCTAATAATTCCATTTCAGTTCAAAATTTGAAGGTTTGCTTGGGTCTAGTAGACACACGGATGACATAATGCATCCAATTAATTATGTGTTTGAAAATTGTAGTTTAAGAGGCTATACTAAAACCTATAAGTCTAATATTACGGTCATTAATTTATCTCAATTGTGGGTTTTGTAGCTGACTCGCCAGAGGCTTGTGGATGCTGACGGGATCATCAACCCTGGAGCTTTTTACATCTACCTAACAGCTTGGGTCAGCAATGATCCTGTGGCCTATGCCGCCTCACAAGCTAACATTCGTCCACACCCTCCCGAGTGGCTCCACGACCCTACCGACTCCATGCCCGAGACACGCCTCAGCAGTAAGTCTGCATGCCCTATGTTCTCATTATTTTACCGCTGAATACCGAGTAGTGCGACAGAATGGAAGAAATTTGAAATAATAATGCTTTTAGTTCCAACAAGTTTGGTAATCCAGCTTCACATTAATTTGAAATGTTACTAAAAGGTACAGCCAAACATACTGCATTTATTATCTGCTTACTGAAATTTTATGCCTAACTTTTGTGAGGTTTATGAGTCTCGGCTGCAACTTTTTCAGTTTCCATAAGGCAGCGGCTGCATGTAAGCAACGTTCACCTCTTGTGGTTTGAGTTATTGGTCCTTTTTAGCCTTTTTAGCTCTAAGTGAGGTATTAGACTGTACCACTGCAATATGTGTGTATTTGTGCATGACTGAGCTCACTCTGCAAACCCGAGGACCAAGACACAACTTGCTGTTATTCTTCTAATAGTGCCTGTGGTAAATGCTATAATCCTGACTACCATGGGGCTCTAGCATTAACCACACATACACATATTATTAAAACTCAGTGACCCCAAAAACAACAGCCACCCTGTTCTCGTTTCCCTACCACACACACACACACACACACACACACACACACACACACACACATAAAAAGTATACTTAAATTGTTATTTGACTCTAGCCTGTGATTTGGTGTAAGAAGGTGTTACAGGACAAGGAAGGGGGATGATTGGATAATTAAAAGAGAGAGACAGGGTTTGGATTGGAAGTACAATTGGATAACAAGCAGGAAGTCCTTGACAGCGGTGGTGGGGACGTTACCGGATAAGCTGCATGAAGTGTTTAGCTGTATAGGAGACCCCTGGAGCAGACCTATGTGTGCCAAAAGCCACAGGTGTTCTATGGAAATTTATAGTTGAGACTATAATAGGCCATATGTTAGCAAGCGCTTCCCTCTAACCCTACAGTTACTTGAGTATCCTGTTCTATAAGATAAAAAATAGGCAGCAGAGAGATGTGAGGTCTGTAGTAGTGATACTGGAAAGCTACTTCTAAATCTTTTGTTAGCACCTACTATGTCTCCATAGCATTGTGACCACGTATATTGTGCCTTACGTGGTGGTGCTAAGATTAGGGTGTGGTAATGGCAGTGATTCTGACATTGTAATTACCTTGAATCAACGTTAGCTCTGACAGTCTGCTGTGTCTGGAACTGATAGGCCCTCATTAGCCAGACTGGGCCACAGGCTGGTCGGGATTGAGTCAATGGAGGTCTGTTTCACTCTCCTTCGCCACCCCCACAGAACACACATGCACACATATTCGTCCGCAAATGTAGCTTCTCTTGGAACAGAGCTGCATGAGGGAGGGAAAACCTTGGTATTCATGGTTTGAAAGTAGAATCTCAATTATTTCTGCAGATACACGAAATGATCATATTATAATGAGAAATAATCAGAATAGACAAATGTGATCACTGTTGATTTATCCGATTGCTTCCTGAACAACAGTCTTGTAATGTTATCATCTGTGTGGTCTTTGCGTCCGAGGCCCCAAAGAGAATACTTCACCAGTTGCTTCATAGCATATGTCATATAATGAAAAATCTAAGTCAAGGGGTCAGCTTTGCTAACAATTAAAGCAACTTTCTCTGATTTTTCTCTCCTTCCAGTCCCGGCTGCTGAGCCCATCGAATACGCACAGTTCCCCTTCTACCTCAACGGGCTCCGGGAGACGCCGCAGTTTGTGGAAGCCATCGAGAGCGTACGGGCCATCTGCAGCAACTATAGCCGACAAGGCTTGCCCTCCTACCCCAACGGCTATCCTTTCCTGTTCTGGGAACAGTATGTTAGTCTACGCCACTGGCTTCTGCTGTCCATCAGTGTGGTGCTCGCCTGCACCTTTCTCGTCTGTGCCCTTTTTCTGCTCAACCCCTGGACCGCTGGCATTATAGTAAGTGTTGGACAAAACACACAACACGCACAGAGAAAAATGCAGTCACTACAAATGTGTGGTATGACAATGTCCAGAGAAACACACATAGATCCATAGATTGCAGCAGATGTTTTAGGAGATAACTTTAGAGAAAGATACAAATGCGTCTGCTACTTCTAAAAAGGTTTTTGGCTGCTTGACATAGAGAGAGAGATCTTAGCTTTAGGTTATTTAAAAATTACATTTTTTTCCCTCTCTTCATGTCATTTCCTGGTTTTTGTGTGTGGTCCAGAATGCATGTCAGGAGGAGAGAGTCGGAAAAGAGAAGGGGCTGGTGTGTGTTATCGTAGCCCCAGTCACCAGTGTTTATCCTGTGCTGTTTTGTTGGGACCAGTCTGTTTAGTCTAGTCCAACACTCCCAGACACAAATTATGAAATAAATGGGAATAGGACAAAAAGTTGCCCCAGCAACTGGCTCCCACTCTAAACCTATAAAATGTTTGATTTTATTTCCATCTCTAACATTCATCCACTCTTGCTGCTCTCAGACATGACGTTTCCAAGGATACTGGCAAACATGCATTCACATACACAAGCCAGTTCTCAAAAACACTTTGAGTGCTCCTGTGCATGTACGTACTTGCACACACATACAGTATGAATGTTTAAACTCGCAGGTGATAATTCACACAGAAACACGCAGAGAGAGTACTCTGGTTTTTCTCTCTGGTGGGTTGTATTTTACAACTGGCAGGCCACCCGAGCCTCGAAACAAGGGAGGAGGGGACTTCATGTTCATCCTCTTCAGGACTTAGTAGTAAGATAAATAAATCAGTTATAAGAGATTTATATCAAAGATCAAACCACAGACAGCCATACAGCATCAAACTCTCAAACCCTTCAGGCCCTGAAATCCACCATGACCATGTAAACAGAGGTTTTGTGCAAATCCATTCAATTCAAATCCATTTGATTTTGATTCCTCTTAACACTTAAAATCGGAATGGGTTTCAGTACATTCAGACCAATCCTTTGTCATCTCACTTTACTTTCTGTCTGTGTTCCTGATTTATGTTTTATATTATTTATAGGAAAAAGGTTGCCTAAAAGAAACAAAAAGACAGGTGCATACAAGATTTTACCTCACACAGAGAATATTAGTTAGTAGTAGTAAGAATAATATAACGCAAGAAAATTTGTTTTATTTTAATATAAAGTATCTGCACACTTGTAATGAGATCACCCAAAATGCACTTCAGAATAAAGTGGCGGACACACCACACAGTACAAATACCCTTTGTGGATATGTACATACTCTGTGCTGGGTCACCTATATGTGCACGTACACATAGCTACCTCCTCTGCCCACCTTAACCCTCTTCAAAGGATTTGGGCCCGGTGTAACCTGACACCTGTCAGCTGATAATAGCTGCTCCTGTCCTGCTTTGCTCAGGAACCTCCACAAACACATGCATTTCACCCACATGTATGGTTACTGCATAACACATTTTATAAGGCAGAGATACTCACACATATCACCCTCATGTGTTATTTCTCTGCCTCATCCATCTTGTATGCAGTCAAATTTAAGGTCAAATAGAAGTTCACACAGTTAAAGCAGGGAACAATGATCTGTTGTTTCTATAACAATCGAACATAAAGTAGAATAATTCCATTTCTGATAATCAAACCCACTGTGCTCATGGACAGTTTTTACCTCTCACCTAGCAAATGTGCATTATAATTGTGGATTAGCTGGCATTTTCTTATTACTTTTAAAGGTAATGTTTGGATATTTTAAAGTCAAACATCGAAGAGAAAAAGGCGATGTGTCATGAAAAACCTACAGAAACCATTTGAATGGATATTGAATAACATAAAACGGTTGAAAAGATGTTTTAGATTTGCATGAATTGTCTTGATGCATGCTCAATCATCCAGGTAAGTAAATCCCAAAAGGTTGAGATTACATCCAGATGAACAGAATCAACCTTTTGGGATTTGCATGAATTGTGAGATTATTAACTGCGCAAGTTTAAATAAAGGTTCGTGTAAACAACCACCCACGTTTCTCACAGCATCCTACTTTCTCTTCAGGTGTTGGTGCTTTCTCTCATGACTGTGGAGCTCTTCGGCTTCATGGGGCTGATGGGAATTAAGCTGAGTGCCGTCCCTGTTGTCATTCTCATCGCCTCTGTGGGCATTGGTGTGGAATTTACCGTCCATGTTGCCCTGGTAAGTTTAAAAACGAATCCTAAATGCTGCTTGCTGTAACGGTGAGGTCTATTACTGGATGGGTTCAGGTCTCTGATGGTTGTGGAGCAAGTTAGAGAACAAGACATAAATTGTGTATTGTTTTTTCTTCTGTGTGTTGTAGGCATTCCTGACAGCCATAGGGGATCGTCACAAGCGGGCAGTGCTGGCACTGGAGCACATGTTTGCACCGGTGCTCGACGGCGCCTTTTCCACATTATTAGGCGTCCTGATGCTCGCAGGCTCAGAGTTTGATTTTATTGTCAGGTCAGTACAAAATCAAACTCACAAGAAACAACTGCATTTATTTAAGCTTGAAAGCACACAGATCTGCGCATACAGAGGTTATCATATATATTTAAATAATGTTCTTAGGCCACGCCTCAACCTGTATACCACACAGGAATCTACCTCAGACCCCATCATGCATGACAGCTGCTCTCTTCTACTTTTGCTTCTCTTCTTTAAATCTCATCCAATTTTCACTACCACTAGCAATCCTATTATTATTAATATTTTTGGTCTATTTCTGAAGGGTGATCTCCAGGAAACCTCTTTTCTTTTTGTCTTTTCTTTTATCTACCTCTTCTTCCTCCTAATATCTGTCACGCCTGACATTTTATGGGAAACCAGGGAAAGGGTTGAAAATTAAAGTTCAAAAATAGGTGGGGGGGAGTAGGCTGTAAGGGAGGTGATGGAGGGGAGCAAAGTGAAAGAGGGTGAGTGAGGGAGAGCAGGAAAGACCTCTGGCTTTTGTAATCTCCTTCAACTGGTTTAACTGCCCTCACTAGACATTTATAAGCAGGGAAAGGAGTAACAGAGTGGGGGGCAAGAGAGCAGTTGTACAAAGACAGGAGAAGTGGAAATTAAAACCGACACAGCGCCGGAGCTCCGTGCAGGTGGCTGCTTTTGTGTTTGCACCCTCTTAAGCGCCAGACAGAGAGGTAGCAACCAGCTGCCATTCAAGGGAGGAGTATGAATCATTCTGTATGTTTTCAACTCCTACAGTATTATGAAAAGTTTCCTTAGATTACAGTGTGTAATTTAAACAACCTTGTGTCTTTACATGGCCATATGTACACACATTCTTGGTTGCTGCCAGATGAGGTAGCTGTATGATTAAATTGGCCTGTTTCTTCGAGAGCTCGAAGCACTGAACTCCATGTGATCTGCAAGCATTCATCTGTGCACACCCGCACAGTCACACAGTCCCCCCGCCCCCTCGTATAGACACACCAACCTGCTCTGTGACCCTGTAATCATGGGGGTCAATGATGGTGTGCCTGCCAGTGAGAGCACACACAAATACACACTCAGAGAGATACACATACAAACATACACACACAAACTATAGAGGCCTATAGACCTTCTCTCCGCACCTCCAGTGGTGTGCTCTGGTTTCTGGCTCAGTCTCGGGCCTCCATTTAAAGGTTCTGGTGTTGTCTGAGCAAACAAAGCAGCGCCCCAAGACGGTGCAATAACAACAGGCCCAGCTCATATTTTTCTGCTTGCACCGAAAGAAATGCTTCCCTGACTTTCTCCATCAGCCCTGTGAATGTTTTCACTCTAAACAGCCTGGTGGGGGCATGCAACCTGGTATGTGGGCTGCACGCATGCACGTGTACATATGTGTGCACATATTTCTTCAAAGGTGATGTGGTTTTTACTGATGATGCTTTGTATGGAAATGCTAACTATTGTGATGAAACTATTAAATCATCCTAGGATCATAGTTGATCATTATCTGCTTTAGGAAACGCAGTCCTTCTTTGGTCCCTGCATAGACTATTTACCTCTAAGCAACTAAGTCCTGACTCATTGCAATTGGTTGACAGAACTTGTATTTCAAGTAAACTGAGTTCCTCTACTAATGCTCTTGCCCCCTATCTATAGATTGTGCATTTTATTGCAGAATTTCATTAAGCCAACCCCACAATAATAATTACCATTAAAACTCTTTAAACCTTTATATATTAATATATATAAATTTTAGTGGCACACCACAGCAGCAATAGATTCTTCACATTCAAAGTCATGGTTCAGTTCATCTGATCTTCTCGAGGTATCCTGGCAATCATTCTTCTTGTGATAGTCCATCTCTTTCTCCACTCTGCTGGCAGCTTAACACAACCACCTACACCAGGCAGTCCTGTCACAATTCCTGCAACAACAGGTGGTGACAATACTACCAAAATACCACTCTCTGGGCTCATCATTGCAGTATCAGAATTTGCAAGTCACTTCGTCCATCTTTTAGGTAGCTTTGCATTGATTTTTTTTGTTTTACTCCATCTTAGCATGTCTGTTATTTTCCAACTGAAAGAGCGAGACTGTTTCACTGTGATTCGGTTTTCTAGAACTGTGCATGAAAGGCCACCCCTGCTGTGTAGACAGGGACCCTTGCTCCGTACTTGTGGATAGTCCTTTCCACAGTGTCCCTTCATTCTTTACACGCACACATCATTAAAACACAACACAAGGATTAGTTATGAATGTGCACTTAATCTGAGGCCCAGCTGCATGGCACATCTAAACCTTTGTTGGCTCCTGTTTACACCCACCCGTGCACACACAAACAAAGAGCATAGTCAAGAGTCAAGAAAAAGCCTCCACGGTGTGTCCCTGAATACCTGAGAGCCTCCAGTGGAAAACCAATGGGTGGCTGTGGGGGGTATGGGGCGGGCTTCCATAATGAAGGAAGCAGGGTTAGTGAGAGAGGGAGATTTAGAGTGGAGATTGGGGAGTTTTACCTGATACATTGGAGATTTAATTAGACGGAGTGGCTTGTGGAGTGGCCGGGAATTTCACAGGGGCTTAGCTGGAAGGAAGGGAAAGAAAAAAGCGAGGAAGAGAGAGAGAAAGAAAGGAGAGGGAGAGAGGCCAGGGAGGGGTGACGCTGAGGGTCTCCTTCTCTTCTTCCTAGACTAAATTGTTTAAATTCTATACCCTTCACTTCATTTGTTCGCTTCTCGCTTTTCTTTTTCTTTTTTTTTGGTGAGCTACAGAGGAAAGAGAGAGAGAGAGAGAGGGGCCCCTGTCCTCTTGTACCCCCCACCCCCCATGCCCCAATGTCACCCTCCCCACTTTTGCTCTCCTTTACCACTCCCCCTTCACATTCCTCACTGCTTTGTTTTCTCCTTGTTTGCTTATACACCACACACACCCAAGAGAGAGTACCCTCACCCCCATTACCCCCACCCCCTGTCTTTTTTCCTTTCCCCCGTGCCTTTGAATTAACCAGCTCTGGCTAATTATGTTTCCCCTTTCTTTTCTCTATGCGGCTTCTTTAAGACTAACCCTCTTTGGCAGGACTTAGAAACGCACAAGGTACATTTATGTTTTGCTCCTGTCTGTTGGGGGTTTATATATATATATGTGTGTGTGTGTGTGTGTGTGTGTGTTTTGGGAGTGGCGGGTGTCTTTGTGAAAGTATTATTTTGGGCATGTGTAATAGTTGATCTTGCACATGTCTCCCCACGTCTAAACCTCTGTGGTTTTGCGCAGGTATTTTCTTTGTTTCTTCAGCCTGCTTCATTTCACTTCTTGTGTGTCTGTGTTGATATGAGTGACTTTGCTTAAATCTTTTATTTTTAATAAATGTTATTATGTTGTGTGATGGGGAAGCCAAGGGGAAATGTTGTGTTTTACATGCATTTTTTTGCTCAGTGTACTTATAGCTGATATTAAAGTTAATTTCCCTTTGTGAACTCTTTGTAATACAGGTACTTCTTCGCAGTGTTAGCCATCCTAACAGTTCTTGGGGTATTGAATGGATTAGTCCTGCTCCCAGTATTACTATCATACTTTGGACCTTATCCAGAGGTAAGATCTTATAAAATGCAAATGCAAGAAAATCTAAATCAACCAGGACTTATTCAAAAGCCAGAATATAGACAACTCTTTCTACTCAATACTTAGGTATCACCAGTTGATGGTCGCAGCCGGTTACCAACCCCATCTCCAGAGGCCCCTCCTCATGTGGTCCACTTCTCAGTCCGTCCTCACCACACCACTGCGGCCACCACCACCTCTGGTGCAGTTTCAGACTCATCAGACTCAGAGTACAGCTCAAACACCACAGCATCCGGTATCAGCCAGGAGCTGCAAAATTACAACCTGCACTCACACAGAGGACAAGCTCGAGCAGACGAGCAGCAGTACCACCTCCAAATCAGCAGGGGCAGAGCCAGGACAGAGGAGATGAGGAGGGGAGCATCAGGACATCGGCGCTCTGCCAGACAGCATGACCCTCCAGCCTATACTGTGTCCTCCGTAAGAGAAATATATGATATATTATCTCCTGCATGACTCTTTTGATTGCTTATTTTCTCTCGCTTGTCACATTATAAAGTGGAAAGATAATTTTTATTGTTGTTGTTGTTCTATATTTTGTCTCCTCTCAGGGGTGTGAACCTGGGACCCAGAATGGAACTACTCCAAACAGCAGCAGGGACCCCAAGAGCCAGGTGCACTGGCAGGGCCTGCCCCCAGCCCGGCCGCGCATGGACGCTTTTGAAACTGCTACTGAGGCTGGGGGCCATTATGGCTCGCATAGCCATAGAGAACACTCAGCAGGCCACAGAAGCCGCTCTTCCCACAACCCACAACCTAGTCATCACCTCCCGCACCAACACCTCAACCCTACCCCATATGGCCAACCCATCACCACAGTGACAGCATCAGCCTCAGTCACCGTCGCAGTTCACCCACCCCCCCTGTCCAGCCAGAGCCCTGCTTCCGCTTACCCAGGGTACACTGCAACAGACAGTTACTGCCCATCAGGGACAGAGGGGCCAGAGCCTGCCTTCCAGGACCCACATGTGCCTCTCTACGCCAACACAGGGACGAGGGGAGTCAAAGTAGAGTCCATGGAGCTCCAAGATTTGGAGTTTGAGGCAGCTGAGAACAACAGTGGCAGACGGGCTAGCTGAGGTGAGATCTTATCAAGTTGACGACCTCTATGTGTAGCACAACTATCCTTTTTTATAAATGACTGTTTCATCATAAAGCACTGACAGCATAATCTCCTTTTGTTTTCAGGTATGGAGAATAGAAGTACTATGGCCAAAGATGGACTCTTCAGTATTACTGAGCAGCTCACCCAGTCTGGCCCAACCCAGCCCAGCATAGCCCATCCTGGCTCACCACCAATGCCAAGCAGCAAGAAACTTGCCAGTGTTTCCATAATGGTGCTCATTCTTACTGTAACCTAGTGGACTATTGTGTTAGATATTTCTATCTATATTTAAAAGATGTATACATATGTAAATATGAACATAATGTAGGTATAATTTTAGGAGCTGTACAACTCCTCATGTTAACAGACTGGGGCCACCATATTATTTGTGGTGTGTGCGTGTGTGTTTATGTTTGTGTGGGTGTGTGCGTGTGTGTGTGTGTGTGTGTGTGTGTGTGCGTATGCGTGAGAGATAGATCTCTGATTACTGTCGACCTATCTGTGGATCTGTGCCATTAGAAAGCTTCATTTTGGCAAAAATCATCTGTCAGCATTCACTGTTGCTGCTGAGAATATTTTTTAAGTGATATACATTTATAACTCTATGCAAATCTGTCTTTAAACAAAAGAAGTGATCTATCTGCGTGTGTGTGTGTGTGTGTAGAGATGTATAATGTGAAACAGTGTCATCATTTTCTGGCTTACACATCAGAGACATCCTCAGAACTGACTAACATTTACACTCATTTAAAACATGAGGGAAACTGATCAAACAAATCTATAA
>VUQR01010345.1:14123-26147 GCA_015108515.1 Hemichromis elongatus | reverse complement strand
GGACAGCTGGTCCAGAGTGACAAGTGTGTGTGACCCAAGCCTCTATGGTGGTGAAAGAAAGAAAGACAACATTGATGGAGAGAAACTATTTGAAGAGGAATATTTCAGCTAGCCTGCAATTGCCGGGAGCTGGCAAACAGAGGGGTGGGGGAGATGGGTGTTGTCGGGGAGGGGGGCGGTTCTGGAGACATCTTGAATAGATTTGGAGGGAGACAGAGAAGAGGAGGTGGAGTAGCGATAAAAGAAAAGCAGAAACTATGCCTTTCTGCCAATTTGTTCTTTTTTTCTGAATAGCGCCTGGATTTCTTTCTGATGGCCACAAATGTTGTTCTTCCATCTTTTTGTGTTCGCCTCTGGCCCCTCCCCGTCTGTCGTCCTCTCCTCCCCCTGGTCTCGCTCGCTCTCTCTCTATGAAGCATTGTGCAGGTGCCGGGTCAGATACTGTAAACTGCCACAGCCTCATCACCCTCTCACAGTCGAGCGGCTGACTGATGAATCGCTCATTTCCCCAAACAGCCCCGAGTAGACGATTGACAAGAGGCTCATTTTCACACTGAGTATAAGTGAGAGGCCTCGGGGGAGGAAACACTTTCTGTCCCTAACATACACACAACACACACAGATGGTGACACACACTCTAATAGTGCCTGATGGGAGAAATGTGATCTGCCTCTGCTCTTACCTGCCATGACCACCTCCCTTATACCTGCTTAAATGTGAACACTTGAGCTGAAGCCAAGAGTCCACAACAACCCCAAAGAAGTATCTGCATGTTTTACATTTGGATGTATTTGAACTGCTAAAGAGCGATTTCATTCATCTAAATAAGTTGGATGATTTCTTTTAAGCAGATAAATGACACCCCAGCTGCGTAATGGACTGGGTACCTGCAGTTAAGAAAATGGATGAATGGAAATGACATTGCAGAGGTTTCCTTTGTAGATCAGCTGTCATGCTGATGTCACTCACTGCTGAATACCTGAAATTCTTTGAGAAGGACATAAGAGGAAGATGGGATGTGATATCTTTAAGACTCAGGGACACCCTCAGGTTTTGGCTAATTTTTTAGGTTATAACCACTGCTTTATAAAACTTAGATTAATAAACTATAGCTGATAACCTCTTGAGACTTGGTCATACAGGCGCATTACAATAAAGTGTTTTATGCTTTGTTAAACAGTGGTCATTTTATTGTGTTATGCTGTAAAATAAACTCGCTATCCCCATTTATGAGGACATGCTTTAAAAAATGCTCTCCATTTAAAGATGGTGCTTAGTTTTTATATTTATCGGGTCTTCCGGAAAAGCTCTTAAACATGCAACCCAAACAATAAGAAATACAGCAACTGACTTTTAAAGAGGATTTTTTTTTTCTTTCATGTTACTAAATGCCTGAGTTAATGCTGTGAATCAGTCAACGCACATTAAATACCGTTCTGACGACTCGGCCCATTCATTTTGTTTTCACCGGTTCTCTTGCGTGACATATACTTCATTGATGGTTGTGTCTTCTAGGAAATAAAAATCAATCAAATTACTGAATGTAGCTCTGTCACAATGTCCAAACCTCAACATATGAGATGCCATAAAGTTGCTGGAATTCAATTTATTTTTTAATAAAACAAAAATATTGAAATGAATGTCAAATATTCTGCTGTCTAAATGAAAGAGAAAAAGACAGCAAAGTGTTCTCATGTGGCCTTAATGTCCTGGAGCTAAAGTTGTTACCATTTGCAGATTTATTGTTTAGTCAATCAACCATATATCTGCCTAAACTGAATACTAAATATTGGATCTTAGGCATTTTTAATAACTGACTGTGAGTCAGTTTAGAGAAGAAGAACTAATAATTTAAAGGTTTCAGCAAAGGAATGGTACTTATTTCCTGAAACTTCTGTGAGAGGAAGGGGGTCATATTTTGGTGGACAGAGGCTATTGTGAGCATATGGATCCTTTGTTCACTATTTCCACACACTTTGCAGACTAAACAGATCTTACTCTGGTAAAGCAAATCTCTGTCTGTCTATCCATCTGGGTGTCTGTCGGTCTATTTCTCTACAAACTCCTCCTGGACCACCAGGAGTTGAGCAACCAAACTTGGCACACGGGTACATCATAGATTCCAGAAGGTTCGGAAAGGTTCATATCTATACCACATGTCATGCTGCCTAGCAAAATGGCCATTTCAGTTCAATGGCCAACTATCAAAAATGCTGATGATGACATGAAGCAGGACCTGTAATAAACTTTCTAGCAACTACCAATGAGAGTGCAAGTTACATTAGGGGGTTACCTTGGCAACCAGAGTCTGGAATGGCCAGTGTGGGCACAACTTTAACCTCTTTGCACCGTCACCTCATGAAAGTCCAAAATCTTTGAATTTCAATTACATCTATTTTATGTCCCCAAAAGTTGAATTATACATGCAACCATGTATATGAGGGCTAACATCTCTTTTAAGGTATTTTAAAGGTCTTATTACCAATTAGCTATTAACTAATTACTATTAACTACTGCAACAACCTTAACATAAGGTGTTACCTTACCACCATGATTACAAAGACATGTGGTGTATGTGTATATGCAAGGAGGGCTTGCCAGCATGTCACTCTAAGCTGCTGGGTAAACACAAGAAAGGAAAGATAAAACCGCACAAACTGCTGAATTAAGAGATGTGAGAAGAGGTGTGTGTGTATGTGTGTATGTGTGTGTGCATGCTTGCGATTGTCTCTGCCTGTCTTGTCATGGTTTGTAAACTGTGAATAATGACACCAGGGTGAGTAAGTCATCGCCAATGCAGTCTTCTGCTACTCTCCACACTATATGCCTCTTTCCACAGATCTGCTAACCCCTCATTCCTGATATACAAACACACTCTCCCCGACCGCAGACCATAACTTCCTAAGCTCAGCTGTCAATCTCACCAAAAATGTTGCTAGCTGGGGGAAAAACTGACTTCTGTATTTTATAGCTGTATCAAAACCATTTTTTGTGCCCTTTAGTTGCTTATTTGTTATCGTCAGCTTTGACCGGCAAAAAGCAGCAGGGCATGGGCTGTTTGAGTTTTAATGACAACAATTTAAGCGTCAGACTGATATAATGCTCATGCAGGTTAGGGATCCTTCTCACCACTCCCTCCTTAAGCCTAAGCATTTACTTTAAATAGAATGCTTCTGACTGTGCGGGATTGCAGGATGACAGATGAACTGCACAAATGAATGATTGATGTATGAAAAGAGTGATGCAATGATTGAGCGATCAGGAGAATGGTGCAGCGATTGATGGA
The DNA here is from genome assembly GCA_015108515.1 of Hemichromis elongatus. Taxonomy (NCBI): domain Eukaryota; kingdom Metazoa; phylum Chordata; class Actinopteri; order Cichliformes; family Cichlidae; genus Hemichromis; species Hemichromis elongatus. Next base: position 22,861 of record VUQR01010345.1, on the reverse strand, counting down.
TGAAGCGAATTGTGGGGGAAAAATTGATGGCGAAGCTAAGTCTGAAAATGACAAAGGATCGTTGGGCACCAGATTGATACATTATCCGCTAGTGAGAGGTTTTTTGTTTTTTTTCTGTAAGTCGCTGAGGTTTTAAATGGAAAGGAGGCAGACAAGAAGGGAGGTGGCTGCTTGCTGCTTCAGCTTATTGGGTCATGGAGTTTGTGGCAGATCAGGTCAAAGACGTGGGTGAAAAACCTTCTGACCTGGCAGTGGATAGGCAGGCTGAGGCACATATGCAGGCAGATGCACAAACCCACACAAATGGACCCAGACGCACAATCATGTGCTGTCACTTTCTATTTATCTTTTCTATTTATTATTGTATGGCAGTGTAAGAGGCAAACAGGAAAAGGATATGATGTCACTCACCAAGGCTTTGTGGCCACCAAGTGGTCTGGCAACTCATCCAGTGGAGGTCATTTTAGCTGTGGTATGTGTGTTTGTGTCTACATCTTGTGTGTTTTGGACACTCTTCCAGGCAAAGACTGCAATAAATTTGGTCATAGTGCTGAGTTGGTTTTAAAATTTAAACACATGCAGAAACACACACACACAGCCTATCTGTCATAGGCAGTGTGTAGGTGTTAGCGTTGGGGTTATTGACTCGTAGAGACAGAGACAGCAGTGAGCAGCGAGTGAACACACTGCTATCGGAATACGATTAATACTGTCTGGCTGATGGATTAGACTCATTACAGAGGGAGCAGGGCAGGAGGAGGGTGGTGCAGGGTGCAGGGGATGTGGGAGAAAGAGACAGAGAAAGTGGTGGAGACAAAAGGAGGAGAAGGATGGAAAGACCCTGAAAGGAAAGAAGAAAAATCAGGATGAAAGACGAAAGGGGGAGGAAGAGAAATGTCAGCAAAGAAGTGAAATTTTTGGACTGGACGGAGACATCAAAGATGAAATCTTCCATTACATTTAAATACACTTTAATTAAAATGAGATCAAACAGCTTTATAAATCTTTAGGTAAATAAACTGAAAGTCCAAGCTGACCATTAGGGGGTGCTCAAAGTGCAGGCTTCTTCAAAGATTTCACTCAAATTATGGTCAATACGAGGATCTAAACAGGCACAACTGAATAACTGGTTTGAATTGTTGCATTTCTTTCACTCATTAAAATTGTAAGTCCTCTTTGGGATATCTACATATGTTTATGTTCTTATAACGCAGGAATCTTAGTCATCGCCAAGTTAAAGCAGTTTGACTGATAAGCACACTGGCTACATCAGATCAGTAAACTCATGCATGTGTTGATTTCCAGGGGATTAAAATGTCCTCAGCATTTGATGTTCCTCCCTTCCATTTGCCAAAACATGTCTTAAAATGCTTGCAGAATGACGGGAAGAAGAATTGCTTCTAACACGCGTGTTGGGAGAGCACAGGTGCAGGCCGCTCTGGTGAGCCAGCTGCATATCTGAATATCATCATCAGATGGTCCCCATTATTAAGTGCTTCTCCTCATATGTAATTACTGCATTACTGCGAGCCATGTCTATTTCTCTGCTGTGAGTGTGTGCGTTAGTGCAACAGATGTATTTCTCACTTGTCTATAATTACACGTGTAAACATTTCAGATGATGTCATGGTCTCAGAACGCTGACTAATCCGTTCCTGGGCTGGAAAGCAATGTAATCAGTCTGCTGTTACACACACACACACACACACACACACACACACATGCATATATAAGCTTTGTTGGTTTACCAACAAAAGAAAAAATGGTCAATCTATATTTAGTTTTTTGTTTCTTCAGCAACAAGTGTGGCGCGTGGCTAGCAGCTGGCTTTGTTAAAAAAATAAAAATAAAAAAAAGTAAAAGATTGGTGAACAATTGAATGAAAAATGCGTGAGCTATATATGTAAGAGATCAGTAGGCAGAATGTCAGTTTTCTGCTGAGAAATCTTGGCTTTGCTCTCTCTGCATTCAAACTATAATCGAGGAAACATTGCAAAATAAAACCTCAAAATCAGCTGGAAAAGTAACACAGCTCTTACCACACGAGCTTCTCTAAACTGGGCGTTTGGTAACTCACGGAGGCAACACGCGCATGCGCACCTTCTTTCGGGCAAATTGCCACCTTTGCAGGACAGGCGCGCCCACGCACACACAGGGGACATCTCTGTCAAGTGAAAATGTCCCATAGGTGTCCACCCTGGCCCCGTAACCATAGCAACCCTTTCACCTGGTATTCAAAGTATGTGCGTGAGGTGTGACAGTGAATAAGGGAAATAGACAATGAGATGGGGAAGAGAGGGAGAGAGTGAGGAGGACTGCAGATCTGTCACTCATGAGCAAAGTCAATATTAGTTTAGGAGAGAGCAACTGAAGGAGAAGGCTGAAAGAGGAGGCGATTTGTGTGTGGGAGGGTGTGTGTGATTCTGCATAATAACTGTCTATTTAAGGAGGGCAATTGTAAGAATCCTTTTTTTTTTTGTTCTTTTATCAGTCCTGAAATACTGCCACCCAAGATTTCCAAGATGCACTTAAATTTAAACCAGAGAGGTCATGACGCACACACCAGACGCACACATTCTTCCACACTGCCAGGTGCCAGTCCTGGCCCAGTGTGCTCAATAATCCTCGGCATTGTGTTCAAAAGGTCTACTCTCCTCCTTCTCCTTTCTCCTCTTATCTCCTTCTTTTCTTTGCGAGTCTTTCTCCTCCTAATTGCTTAAAGAAGTGTGATTTTTGGGGGTCCACTAATAGCACCGCTGCCTGAATTAGCTGGAGGATCCGACTGCAGACACGCACACACTTGCGTATACTGAGAGTCCCAGTGTCATTTTTAGCCTCCCTGACCATCTCTTCATAAAGCCCCGCCACCAAAATTGAAACTAACTATTTCTCCTCCTCTTCTTCACCTTCTCCTCCTTTTTTCCTTTTCCTTTTTGACTCTTTCCAGCTTCGTCTTTGCCCATTCACACATTCTAAAACTTAATAGGATTAAGGTCTCCGAAAGGGATTTGAACAAGATGATTAGTTTACTGCACTGCCAACTCTGACTCGTACCCTACCACACACACACACTCTGCCACAGGAACCCCCAGTCTGCTGGACCTGGGAAGAATCTTGTGGCAGTAGGCCTCGCACAAAAGAGATTCAGAAACTGTATAACAGTAGGTAAGAGTTTGTGTATGTGTGTCCGGCATGAGACACAAAAAACAGGGAGGAGGGGAAAGGATGAAGGGTGCATGTGTGAGAATTGAGTAGTGCTCTTTCATGCCCAGGTCTTCTTAGACACGGAGGGTGTCAAAAGCCCCCCTCACATTGAAAAGGTCCTTTAGAAAAGCAGCACTAAGCTCTTAACACTGAAGACCTGACTCTGTCACGCACACACACCCGCACGCGCGCACACACACATCCTGGGCCACCAGAGGTGAGAAAAACAGGAAGATCCTCAGAAACCACACAACCCTAGATTTGAATCTAAATATGGCGTTTGTGTGCCAAAATGGTGTCGCCTCAAGTGTTTTTTTTAAAGATCTGTTCGCACCAAAACTGACCCCTAGCAGCGTGAAAACAGACACATACAGCCAGCATCTGGACAGATGTCTCACATAGTCAGATTGGTCCATTTTGCCCTCCTGTTCACCTGTTTGAAATTTAGTCTGTATACAAATCATAGCCACTGTCACTTAAGGTGCATTTAGGGACTATACTGGAAGTTAATTGTTAATTAGAGTTAAGTAACAGACTAATAATCCTTGAATTTAATAAAACACTAGAATTTCACTCACACAAAGTGGGAGACATTCTTGGATGTTGTGTTTTTACCTAAACACCAAGTCATGTTACTTGTCAAAAAATAGCATGAAAATGCTCCAGAAGGACCTACAAACTTGATTAAGTAGAATTAAGCAGCTCAAATTAGCTGAAGTAAAGCCGGACAAACACTGCCCGTGTAAGGAAATCCATACCCCAAGCGATGCACAAGTTTTTGGCCAAATTGTAACCCTCTCTACATTTGGAAGGACCAGACTGTAAATGTGATTATTTCTGTTGTGGAGTTGTTTTAACACGGGCTTCTTTGGGGCTTTCCTTGCTTTTGGAGTCAGCCTCAAGTGGCCCTTTGAGGAGTTTGAGTTTTTGGTACTTTGCTGTTGGTTTTGCATTTCTGCCCCGGAGCTTGATGCTTGGTTTCAGTGTAGCCAAACTCACAATTTAGTCATTGTCATTTACACATTTTTCTGTGATGAGGCCGAAAAGCAAACGCTGCCTGGCTTTGGCACACCGAGGCGTTGGGGAAATCATTATAAAGGACGAAGAGTGGTCTGTGCATCTATGCTAACATTTAAAATGTGGGACCACAGCGAGGATTAGAGGTTACAGAAAGCCGGCGTTTCAACTGCTTTTTGGTAACATTCCTGACCAAAGACTTTTTCATTGTTTTCAAAAAGCTCAAGTTTTCCGGTGCACTCCAAAACCTGAGGCCAGCATTAAGATTTATCTGCGCTCTCAAACAGCTCAGTTTCTGAGTGTGAAAAATAACAGCTTGGTGTGGATGGAGTAAGGAAACAGGGACAACAAGTTTTTTTAGATTTATCTTTCTTAGGGTGGACGTCAAAGAAAAAGTGCAACACAAGGAAGAGAGCGAAATGGGACAGAACATTTTCGGTCCTTGCTGCTGTGAAGTTGATGCATGTACAGTATCAGCAGCGTGTCTCTGTGTGTGTGTGTGCAGTTAAATCTCTTTTTCTACACATCATGGATATGGGCTGTCAGCTGTGTGTTTCAGCAGCGACTGTGTCTAGTATCACTGCGTGCGTGTGTACGTGTGTGCGTCTGTGGTTGGACGCATGTGTGTCTCCTCTTTCAGAAGGTTCCTAACTTAGCAGCATGATATAGTTCCTGTGTGGGTCTAATACCCCCAGCCCCTTCAAACAAAAACGCACACGCACAGGCACGCACACACTGGGCTCAGCGGGAGCCTCTTTTAATGAAGCCAGCCTCCCAGTTCAGGCTTAAGGGCCAGAGGTGAGGGGTTAAACCTTGGGGAAGTCCAAAAACAAGACCAATTTAGGAGAAGAGGAAAAGACAGAGAGAGAAAGAGAGAAGGATGAAAAGGGAGAGGTTAAGGGAGAGGAAGTTTGAGAAGAAAAGATAACGTGGTGGGTTGAACATTCACTAAAAAATCATTTAAGTGGAGATGAAACTGAATCAGGTGCACTGGCGCCAAACGGAAGAAGAAAATCCACTCCAAAGTCGCTAAGGAGTCAATTTTCTAGGTGGGATAAAACTTGTTATTCACTCTCTCTCTCTCTCTTTGGTGGTCTGAGTGATGAATAGGGTTCAGAGTGGCCTTCTGCACTTCCTTAAGAGCTCCTACATTAACCCAGACTGCCACTCACATGTGCATGCATGTACTAAGTGTACATGAGTGTGTTGTGATATGTGTGTACAATATGTGTGTGTTTGTGTGTGTGCAATCTGTCTGTTGTTGTGCATCACAAGGGCAGAAAAATTGCTCAGAATCAATTTTCAATCATCTCAGTGCTTCCGAGGATGGCAGTGTGTGTGTCTCTCACTCTCTCTCTCACACACACAGCACTTCTTTCCCGTCCTCTGATGTTTACCAAGCTATATTACTGTAATTGACACAGCAACGAGTTGTGTGTTCCCAAGTGAAGTGTGTGCGTGTGTAAACAGTGAAGGTCGTGTGCAACCTAAAGTACTGTTGAGCTGTCAGATCTTCACATTTTTGACGTGAACAACTTTTTACTGATTGTCACATCTGATACACAGATGTAGTGGATGCACACTGGTAGCTACGTATATGCACTGCTGTGTGTATGTGTGTGTATGTGTGTGTGTTAGGTTAAGTTAAAGAACATTTATTTGGATTTCAAACTCCAGTGGTTAACGGAGCACGGCTGTTTTCCAAACCCCCTTGGTCCTGTAAAAACAGTATCAGGATACACTCCATTTGATTCAAACCAGCTACTTTGTGTGTGTACGTGTGTACGTATCTGCATGAAAGAGAAGAAGCACATGTGTGTTCGCTAAACAGCAAAGGTGAACACATTTTACTGGGGGGGTGCTGCAACTAATTATTGCTTTTTCCAGAGCTCAGCGTGTCGTTCTCAGATTCCTTGTTTTGTCTGACCGGTAATCCAACATCCAAAGATTCTCAGCATACAATGATTCACAGGGCAGAAAAAAAGCAGCTACATAAGGTAACATCATCAACCACTTAAAAGATTAGGTAGTTGTAAAAAAAAATTATCTACATCTTCTATTGATCAGCTTACATTTAATTCTTTTGGGTTTGCACAAATTGCTGCCTTACATTTGGCATTTATGTGCAGAAGAAAAAAAGCCCAGAGACTAAGAACTGCAGCGATATAAAATTGAACTTCTGTATGCAGGAATGGATCCATCTCGAAGGCAACGTTGAGCGCACTTTCGCTGACTTAAAGTGCACTCATTCGTGTCATTTTGACACTTAAGAGTGAATTTGTGCCTCAGCTCTGACACTTTGAACATCTTCAAAACATTTACCTGCCAATGCCATAATCTGTCGTCGTGGATGCAGAATGATGGATTACTTTTCTTCAGTTTCACTCCTAACACACGCCTCTTAAAAAGCTACAGTTACCAGAGGACTTTTGTTTACATTGTGTCTTTGTGCCCCTGCTGTCTGTCTCAGCTGTCAATCCAAAGCTCACAGCAGTTAGCCAGCCCTCCTTGTAAGCTGGGCTTGTAAGCTAAAGGAGCATTTTCATTTTACTATTTCAGTTGGACATTAAGGCTCCAAATGAACAAGTGGCTTCAAAACGCCCCGCTTTGTAATTTTTCTCTATTATTGGCAACAAATTACCACTTCAGATGAAGGGCTAGAAGCAGCAGGTGGAGAGATACCTGTAGCGCTGATTAAACAATCACAACTGCAGGAATTCGAGGAATGTGGATAGGCATTAGCTGTTAGCCGATTAGTGTGGCGGAGGACACAGTCGGGGTCAAGAGCTGGAAGGTCAAAGGTGAAAGGTCAGGTGGTCTGTCTGGAACTTGGGTTTATATTGGAAGCAGAGGACACATGCAGAAACGCTCACTACCGGGCAGCCTGTGGTGCTTTTAGGATGCCTGAGTGTCGTCTTTCCAGAGCTGCTTGAGTACTTTCATTTTACATGCTGTAACACACTTTAGCTTGACAGCTGAATTCATTCTCGTGCCTTTGCTTTATCTCATTTATTTATATTTGCACATGTGTGTATGTGATTAACACCTCTGTTCGTGTAACTATTTGTGAGTACATCCTTCAGCACCTTTAAGGGCACGTGTGTGTCCTTTATAAAACCAAGCTGCAGCACCAATGAGTGACAGGATTTATGTCACATGATGGCAAGCACTATAGTAACATTTAGTTAGTGAAGCACCTGTTTGTATGTTTGAGTGTATTTATACTTCTGTGAGTGCACGTGTGTTAGCACGTTCTGCATGTATGTTACAGACTACAGCAAGTGTTTCTTTTTTTAATTCCAACCTGTGGCTTAGCTGAAGTGGCTGAAATTTAAAGTCACACACACACACACACACACATATCCATCACTCACTCTGTAAAAGCAGAGTGAGGAGGGGGTAGTGGTAGTGAGGTAGAGATAAGTGGGAGTGATAAAAGAAGGAACAGAAATCTCTGAGGTAAGTGGAGGTCACTAGTGCCCCCTACAGGTTGTGGGTAGGCTCAGAGCCTCTTTCACCTGACTTGCGTGGATGTTCAAAGCAGGCAGTTGAATTGCATCTGGCTCTAAATGTGTGGACACTTCACAGAGGAAGTGTTTTTGTATCCCTGAGAGATGAACCAAGACGCCTGATTATATTTGTAGAAGGAGTGCTCTGTGTGGATGGAACTCAATTTTGCAGATGATCAGTCTGGCTCTGAAGCCCTGCACCCCCAACCTCTGCATTTTGATGATTACATCAAGTACTTAGTCTGCAAGTGGTCCTGTGCTAGCTTGGCTTAACTCTGTGCTGCTTTTTTTCCTGTCTCCTCCTCTGTCCAGTGATCTCAGCGAAAACCAGATTCAGGGAATTCCAAGGAAAGCCTTCAGGGGAGCTGTGGAAATCAAGAACCTGTAAGTGGCACTTTGGCAACACTCTCTCTGCTTTTATGTGTGGTGTGGTGATATGATGTGTGTGCATGCAGTTTTATATGCATGCACACGTATGTGGCACCTCCATTCCGACATGTTTGAGAATGTGCACAGCACCCATTTGCCTGTGCATCAATAATTAATTGTGGTAAATGTCATGTGCCTCCTGCCTGCTGTATTGACTGGCACCGCTGCTCGTTAGCAGCTGTGTGCGTGTGTGTCTGTGTTCATGCATTACAGCGTGGATGACATTGTGTGTGTCACATCACTGGCATTTTACCGTTTCCTCCCTTTGTTTTGCCTCACTCCCAGTTATGATAATTGTTGGTCATTTCACAGGTAAAAGTAATTGCCCATTTTTAATTCTATAAATATGGATTTTTCAACTTTTATGGCTTCCTGTGGTTTTTTAAATGTCTTGCAATTATTCTAAAAGGACAGGGCATTGTATGTGTGTATTTGTGTGTGTGTGTGTGTGTGTGTGTGTGTGTGTGTGTGTGTGTGTGTGTGTGTGTGTGTGTGTGTGTGTGTGTGTGTGTGTGTGTGTGTGTGTGTGTGTGCGTGTGTGTGTGTGTGTGTGTGTGTGGCCCCAAATGGGAGTTCACA
>VUQR01010345.1:0-12586 GCA_015108515.1 Hemichromis elongatus | reverse complement strand
TAAGCCTCTGTTTAAAAAAAAAAAAAAAAGCAGGACTAAAGGCTCAGTAGCTTTCAATTAAATGTGATTTATTACAGAGCTAATTAGAAGCTAACAAGGTAGTGCTTTGAACACATTAATATAAAAGACAGAGTTGTTTTTTTGTTATTTTTATGTTACATTACAAATGCACTGTCTGATACCAGAGCCTCTTTCATGGTAACAGTAAAATACTGCGGGACAGACTTTTTCATATCTGTAATATACTGTGTGCTCACTTTCTTTTTTAGCACCCTGAACAATAACAACATTAGCCGACTGTCTGTGGCCAGTTTCAACCACATGCCAAAGCTCAGGACCTTGTAAGTGGCATCTCTGTGTATTTGGTACACCTTGCTGCCCTGAGGGGAAGGATTCTTGCCATCCGTGTCCATTTGTGGAACAGATTGATTGATGTGTATTTGCAACTCTCTCTTTCTCCACCCAACCTTTTCCTGCCTCCCTGTCATTACACCTCTTATTTCTCTCCTTCCCTCCACCTGTTCTTGTCTGGCCCATCTTCTCCCTCCTCCTCCTCCTCTGTCATCCAGCCGCCTGCACTCCAACAACCTGCAGTGTGACTGCCACGTAGCCTGGCTGTCAGAGTGGCTACGACAGCGCCCCCGGCTGGGTCTTTACACGCAATGCATGGCCCCTCCGCACTTGAGGGGGCACAACGTGGCCGAGGTACAGAAGAAGGAGTTTGTGTGCACAGGTAGGTTGGGTTCACCGATTTGCCTTGCTGTCTGTTTTGTGATTCCCCTCGGCTCGCTGTTTTGCAGTGGCAAACCCATCTTTTGCTTTGTCTCATCTGCTTTCTCTCATTACCTTATTGCTCATGATTTTTAAAGACTGGGATGAAGGTAAGTGGCTTGTTTTTTAACTCTATGTGCTGCATTTCCTAAGATATATATTGTATATATGATTTTCTGTACAACACGCGAATAGAAAACAGTTGTAGCTAGACAAGGTCACATCAAAGGACAGGATATTTCCCTCACTTGCACAGTTGCTCTAGCCGTGCTGCAGACTTTCTTTTTTCTTTGCCTTTGGGATTTACTCAAAGCATAATCCGTTATCTGTGTATAATATTGGCCCTCTGTCTCTGTGTAGGTCACCAGTCGTCATCATCTTCCTCCTGCAGTGTGTTACAGTGTCCGGAGTCGTGCACCTGCAGTAACAACATTGTGGATTGTAGAGGAAAGGGTCTCACAGAAATACCCACCAACCTGCCCGAAACCATCACCGAGATGTAAGACCTGTGATCCAAGTAAACACGTTTGCTTCAAACTGCTTTTCTTACACACACAAAACTCCCGCATCCACACTCGGAGCAGTGATATTTGTCCTGCTCTTTCACTCTGCATCTTTCCATTTTCCCTCTTTGTCTCTTTCCACCTTTCTGTTTCACTACTTCTCTTTGTGTGGTGAAATAAAACCACACATGTGTGAAATGAGAAAGCCTGGTCATGCAGCTCCTTCCTGCTTAAGAAAATAATAAAGGAATGACAAAAGAAGAACAACCGAAAGATTAATCTGAGAGACGAGGCGGATCATATCGCTATCTGTAAGTGAGAATCGGAGAAAAGTGGAAGGAGAAGAGCCAGCAGATTGAAAAACGTGCCAAAAAAATAAGACATTGACTTAAGATTTGAGATTTGGACTTCTTGAGTCAGACTTAAGTGGACATAACACTGCTGATCTTTCTCTTTGTCTCTCAACAAAGAGAGAGAGCACAAAACAATCTTTAAAAATGACAAAGCACTCATGAGAAAAAACAATTTATTGCAGTCGACAGTTTTTAACAACTGATTTCACTTCATTACAAAGACAATCTTTGTCTATTAGACTTCTCTCTTTCCAACAGCTGGGCTAAGCTAAAGGGCTGGCAATCTTGAGACTGGCTATTAGATCTGTTGGCACTGCGGCAGCTCTAAAGGGACAGTACTACCGTTAGACCATGGTCACTGGCAGCGATGTGGTGACCAGAGATCTGAATGTCAGTGAAAATCTAGCAAACTGCTGTGTCAAGAGACAAAAGAACTGCAAGGTGAATGACTAACGTGACAGCGAACGGCAGTGAAGTATACCACAGATCGACATGCAAGGTGCAGGTGGAGAATAAAGTGCTGAGTGCTGTAAAAGTACAAACAGATCATAGCGTCTCCACACGTCTGTCATTGCCCTTATTTTAAACAAAGATTTGTGACTGGGACTGAGACAGGTCAGTCATGTCCAGCCAGACCAAATAAAACATGAGTTCTCAGATGGCGTTCTAGCAGTGCCATTAAAACCATTGAAAATATTTTGTTTTTTCCCATTTCTAAAAATAATATCTGCATCATTTTGGAGGTAAAGCTTTGGTTACCGCGATTAGGAAGACTTGAAACCTAACTTCTCACTCTCAAAGTCACTTCACTGATTTTGAGACCCATTGCTTGCTTTGATAAGAACAAAGACCTCCATTTAATTTAACTGCTATAAGACGTGTTTTTCAAGACTCAAGATTAAATTTATCATGACGGTTTTAACATCTCTTGTATTTGTGTCATCCTACAGCAGAATGGCGACCTGACCCAGTTTCACTGAATTGGATAAAATTTCTATTGTTTTTTTTTAACTTAAGATTAAACTTTCTAAATCATACAGGAAGATTTAGGGCATAATTTGTCTTTACTTAGTTAAGAACTGGAACTCTTTCAAATGGTTTGAAACCTGACAGAAGATCTACAAGATTTCAGACATTAACTTCCTTATCGATTTTAGATTTTATTTGGACTTAAAGGAGCATCAACTTGTCTAAATTTACACTTGACTTGGCCTTGTCCAAATTGATTTTAGGTTTAAAAAGGACTGGTGTCCATTCACTTCAGACTCAAAACAGCTGAAACCGCTATAGAACAGGCGCATTATGGTTCGCATGCACAACCAGTCAAAAATGTCAGCAGTTAAAAGTTTAGAAAGTGACAAGTTGTTGTTTGAGTTTATTTTTTTGTCACAGTGAATGAACACTTCTTTCTCTCTCTCTTTTTTCCATCTCTTTCACTCTAATAGCATGGTCTGATTGATGCACAGTCAGACCTAATGGAACACATCCCAGATGTTACAGCTGTGTGTTTGTGTGTCCGTCTGACTGTGCACATGTTAAAGAGGGCAAAAGATCAGAGAAATGTGGCAGACTTTGGCAGGACCCATTAAAGGGACTTATCTGGGAAAGTTTCCCCTTAGCCAGAGCCCCCGGGGAAAGAGCAGCAGCCAACAATGGAGCAGAGATAGCTCTGTGATAGGGGAATGTTAATGCCACTTCTCAATGGTCTGTGTGTATGTTTGGTTCCAGACGACTGGAGCAGAACGCCATCAAGGTGATACCAGCTGGGGCCTTTTCTCCTTATAAGAAGCTGCGCAGGATGTGAGTAGATGAGGAGATGCATGCATTCTGCACCCTGTCAACCATCCACAAAAACTTTTGTTGCTGTTCCCTTTCCAGTTTGTGTTGACCTCTGTGCTATGCTTTCTGTGTTTCTCTCTTCCTCGCCGACTCTGGTTTTATGCTTCTCGTTCCCTTCTCATTTTGTTTTTCACAGAGACTTGAGTAACAACCAGATATCAGAGCTGGCCTCGGATGCTTTCCAAGGTCTGCGCTCCCTCAACTCGCTGTGAGTTTATATCGAAGTTGTATTTTTTTTTCAAACACTGCGAAGCACCGCGTTGAGGGCACAAAAAAGTTTAAAATCTGTCTAGGCTCCATAACTTACATTTCTTTTTTACTTTTAGATACTGCTTTATATGCTATATTTTATGTGAATAATGCGCTCAGGAGTTTAATATCTGAGATCTGTTAGGGCCATAACATACTGAGAAAGAGGAACAGGAAACACAAACAGTCGGGTTTTCCCACAACAGTGTAGCCAAATTACAGCAAAGCATGCCACACCTAAAAAAAAACAGGACAAGTAAAGCTACTGCTGCTAAAGTCTGTTTGGATTTTGTTACGTTTACATTTACCTTTTTTTTTTAAATTAACTGACTGCTTAACACCACTACCCATCACTGAATGTCCACTCACTGCTATGCACTCGAAACAAGGCACACTAGACCTCGCAAACATTTGAATTTCTCAGTATGATTCAACTTTGCATAGAAGAGCTCCTTTGTCCTTGATGATTGGGAACTATGTTAAAGTCCCACTACTGCCAGATACGTGACTGGAGTGCAGGACCGAACATGGACAGGGAAAAAACAAAAGAAATACCAATACGCTTCAGATGTTTTATCAAAAATAATGAAGCACATAAGGTGAAGATTTTCCTAACAAACTCTATTATTCTCCAATATTGTCAGAAGATCCTTTCTCTCATCACTGTATCTGTGGTGCTCAAGCAAAGGTTGGAATCTTATTTCTTTTTTAATTCGACTGCAGTACTTTGCATTTTCAACTTTTCAGCCTTTTTATAAGAAAAAAACAAAACAAGACTGTAAAGGAAAAAAAAATAAACAATATTAAAGTGCCTGGAAAACAAATTACCTTCAAAGAGCAGCCAAAACATCCATGGAAAAATTTAGAAATATTTATCCAGCTATACCCAAGATTTGGTTTCATCCAAAAATCATTTTTTAATTTGCAAAAAAAGAAAAACACACTGTTTGAGTAATAATTTTGTTTTTGCTTGTGGTTCTTTTCTTCTTGTTGTGCTTATAAGGATAGAAGCTACAGCTAAATTTGTGGAATAAATGTAGGAAACGCAATACACAAAACAAAGGCGCATAGATGTTTGACAAAGGCAGTGGTGTTGCTGGCTTTCTGACTCTCCGCTCGGACCATCTGCTTCGCGTGTGAAGCTGTGGGCAGGACGGTGGAGAGAGGAGCTGAGGAGGAAGTGAAGGATGGAGAGTTATTTTATGAAGGAGTTACATTAAGGTCTCGTCTCTCCGAAGTCAATAATTCATAAATGCTGAATTGCTGAATGGAGGCTTCTGCCACCTCATTACACATTCACCACAGAGAGAATGGGACACACCGATTCATGCTGACACACCACATGCAGCATGGCTTTCACATTAGGCCACACTGTGTATTTATTGTGCGTCAGTGTTTGGTTAGAGAGGGTGTAAATGAGCCATAGGTGACATCTGCGCATGTGTCCGTACACGTATGCGTGTGAATGAGCAGAACTGTTTGTGCTGACTTGTCTGTGAGACATAAATGAAGCATCCGCTTCCAACGCCACGTGTTTCCCAACATTGGTTCTCTCAGGGTTCTCCCACTTGGCACAATGAAATAAAAGCCAATCCAAAACACACGTCTTCAGCCTGAATACACAACTCATCTGTGCTGTGCACAGTGTATAAAGATGTCTCCTGTGTGCGTGTGTGTGTTTGCATCTGAGGTATTTGTTGGGCAAGGCTGTGGCAGTCTCAACCTTCCCCTGTTTCTGTAGCACATTTGGCGTATTTATTAAAAAAAAGGTAACACTGATAACACTGTGCATTCCTAACATTGTAACCACAGACAGATTTATGGATGTTATCTTATTTTTTTATGATATTTAAATGAAGAAAGCTCATCATGCGTTATACTTCATGTCCAGAGTATTGACGTACAGGCAGGTACGAACTCAGACTAACTGACTGAAGCTTTTTTTTCCTGTGTGTTTCCATGTTTTCTTGAGTAAAATCCCCCAATGCCTTCCCTCTTAGTAATTTCTGGAGAACTCTAGTTAGCTTGTGTCACCTAGACACTGTGCAGATTTAATTTATGACTTTCTAAGGACCATAATTCTTTCATATTTGGTTCTTAACAGCTGAGTACTTTAAACTGCTTTTTGCTGATAATACTTTCTTGTTGAGACAACAAATTTGCTTTAATTATTAGTAAAAGTGTGAAATATTGTTCAAGATAATTGTCAGTGTTTTCAGAAGCTTTTCCTTACTTTCTTGAGAAGTATTTTGTCCCTTCATGCTGTGGGATACTGCAAATAATGGCAACGTCAAAGTCACCTTCAGTTAGGTGATTTTGTAGTTATCAGTTATTCCCAATACCTTCAACTGTTACAGCCATCTTTGCCATGAGCAGCATTTACAATAACAACACAATGCTTCACATTGGCACACTGTCAAAGGATCATGGGAGCTGTATTTATTTTTTACACCAAAGGTTGATTACAGCTTGTCCAAAATGCTGCGACACGCCTTTTGACTGGTACCAGAAGGTTTGCCTCTATCACCCCTGTCCTTACTGATTTGCATTTGCTTCCCATCAAATACCATATTTTAAATACCACTGTATTTAAAATATTGCTGCTTACCTTCAAAATTATAAATAATACAGCACCTAGCTATCTCATCGAACTTCTTAAACCATACCCCCCTGGGAGAGTCCTCAGATCATCTGACCAATTACTCTTGGTACAGCCTAGATCTCGCCTTAAGACCAGAGGTGACCGTGCGTTTGCCCTGGTTGCACCTAACCTGTGGAGCAGCCTTTCCATTGCTGTTCATGCATCTGACTCCATCCAATCAATTAAATCATGATTAAAAACTCACATATTTAACCTTTCTTTTCCGGTTAGTTAATGCCTGTATTTTATGCTTAATTCCAATTTTATTATTTTTGATATATCTTCTTCTACTTTAAACCTGTGTGTTTTAGGCAAGTTTGATTTGATATTCACTTTTATTCTCGTGTAATTAGTGTCATTGACCTGTTAGCATATTCAGCACTTTGTTAATGGTCTTTTATTATTCATGTTTTAACCTACTGTTTTATCGTGAAGCACTTTGGTATACTGTGGGTTTTAAAATGTGCTATATAAATAAAGTTGTATTGTATTGTATTGTACCACTTTAGTAAATATTAATTTTGAAAGTTTGGTTGAGTAAAGAACTAAAACGCTGGAAACAGACACAAGACAAACAGAGAGATCTGACTTCCTGTATGATCTAGGCTGACTGTTGTTATTAAAGTTGCATTTGTTTCCTGCAGGGTACTATATGGGAACAAAATCACTGAGATCTCCAAAGGACTTTTTGAGGGACTATTCTCACTGCAGCTACTGTGAGTAGAAACACACAGACGATCACAAAGTCAGTCGCATTTGCATCTCATCGATATTCAGTGGAAAAGTGCTTACCTCAAACATTGTCATCAGCGTTGAGGCATCATGACTGAAAGCCATCTTCACTGACTTGCACCATTTGAAACACTCATCAAACACTCTCTCCAACTCTTTCTCTCTCTCTCTCTCCTTCGTTCTGTCACTTCAGGTTACTGAATGCTAATAAGATAGCATGCCTGCGTGTGGATGCATTTCAGGACCTTCACAACCTCAATCTGCTATCACTGTATGACAACAAGCTCCAGACCATCGCCAAGGGGACTTTCTCATCTCTAAGAGCCATACAAACACTGTATGTATGCACACTCACTCACACACAAACACCCCAGACTTGTAGAGATAAATAAGAAAGTGCAGTAACCGGCAAGCTTTGTAAATGAACAACTGCCGACATAAACAAAAATCAGTAAAATTTTTTGAATAACATACTGGCTGTTAAAAAAGACATTTCATCTGTACAGTACAACAGCAGTTTCTTTGCCACTTTTAAGAATTAAACTAACCTCTCTTATAAAGTAGTAAACTGACATGAATGTTTCAAAATGTTTCACAGGGAGGCAACATGCTGTTAGTTTTATTTCTTTCAAGAGACTCTGTAGACGTTCCACTGAGGAACATCTCTTTGACTCTTACTGTGGTCTCCTGTGTAGATACTTATCGCTCTGTTTCTTATCACAGGTTAATGATAGTAACAGAATATAACAGAAGAAGAATTATTATTATAACAAAATGATAAATATACAGAATCTTTGCAGTCGCACACCTAATATACAGCGTTTTTTTTCTGAGTTGGGATCATTTAAAAAAAATAAATCCAGGCATTTGCTCTGGTCCTTTGATTTAAAGAATAAAATAAAGGTTTTTGAAGTAAACACTGTTCCAGTGTCACTCTTTGAGCTGCTGTTCACATATGTGGTGCTATTACATGCTCCCATTATGGCCGGCCTCAGAAAAATATACTCACAGCACAACGGCTTACCTGAATGTGTTTTGTATGTTCTGTGTGTCTCTGTGCAGTCACTTGGCACAAAACCCCTTTATCTGTGACTGCCATCTGAAGTGGCTGGCAGACTACCTGCAGGACAATCCCATTGAGACGAGCGGCGCCCGCTGCACCAGCCCTCGACGGCTCGCCAACAAACGAATTGGGCAAATCAAGAGCAAGAAGTTCCGCTGCTCAGGTACAGACACGTACACACACTTCACTGCATCTACACGCATTCACTAGCTTACACAAATATAGCCAGTATAAATATGGTACACAGTAGAGGCTAATTCTTTCTTCTTTTTGTTTTACATTTCTGATCACTCCTACATGCACACACAAGACAAGCTGACCTCTCCTCTCTTTTCATTCTGTGTCTTCCTGCTGGGATTTTCCCTCAGCCTCTTTCTACTAACCTCATCTCCCTGTTGTTTTTAGCATTTTCTGGGATTTTCCACACGTTTAATGCCAAACCACAGCTAGAGTGGGTTGTCTTTCAGTGTAGCCTTTTTTTCTTCTGTTTTTCACTTTGACTCTCTCTGTCTCTCTATTAGCTAGAGAACAGTATTTCATCCCAGGTATTGTACAATGAGCATGTGTGTGTGAGAGTGTATGTGTGTATGTATCAACCACTGTTTGCTCACTCACAGCTGATGCTTCGCACTCGCACATCCTCAACGCCTTGAGTGACTTGCCCTGACTGACATCTATTCAATGCCAAAACATGTTCTGCTAATGGTCTGTCATGCATTATGATGCACCGCGTCTAACCAGACACCAGATAATCACACTCTTGTCCTTGCGCTGGGTTTTCGATGGTTAATGCAACCTTGATGATCGAGGGAGGAAAAACAGTTGGATTAACAAGCTTGGGTCGCTGTCAGCTGGGCTCTGTCTGTCTGGCTAAATGAAAGTACGCTGGTGCAGCGATCACAGAGACTATATTTAATGCCGGTCCTTCTTGCTTCTTAGCACATCTAATGACAGCTAATATATGAGCGTGTGTCCACGAGCATCTGCGTCTGTTTTTTTCGCTGCAGAACATCAAAAGGTCACACAGTCATCATGCTCAGAGGGGTGCTGGGAAATATGTAAATGAGACATGCATATGAGATCAGTAGCAGGGCTAAAGGCGGTCATTACCACAGCAGCGCACAGAGGGGCCACGAAGTGTGTTGCATGAGAGAGCGTGCGCACAAGCGTGTGTGTGTTTGTGTGTGTGTGTGTGTGTGTCTATGCGCGCTCTCACTGCAGTCATTAACTCTGTAGCTCACCGGGGGGACAGAGGTTTCAAAGCCCAGATACCACATACGGGGCAAAGCTGAATAATTTAAGAACATTTTCGGTTGAAAAGTTGAATAAACATGTTTTATTCTGCGGTCCAATCTTGATATTGCGGCTAAGATCAATACACCTAAAATCCTCTCATTTGCATTTGCACTGTTGTCTTATTTCGGATCCTACCTCATTTTTCTGTTGTTGCAAATGAGGCTCTTTTATCTGTGTATGTATGCTTTTTGCCTCGCAGTCTCCCCAAAATAGGTTTAAATCGCACCGTGCTTCGACTAGAAAAGGCCAGGACATGTGTTCGATAAATGTCCCCGTTCTGTGTCACGTCACGCCAGCATGATTCTCGCTATTCACGAGTCATTAGTCCTTTAAATGAATCACTGCCTGAGGACCGAACACGGACTGCAGCACAAATTGCAGCTTTTTTTATTTGCACTCAGTTTTTCATCAGTTTTTTCCCTTCGTGTTCAAATAAACCAGTGAAATCCCTTCTTCTTTCTCCTACTGCCTTTCTCACACACTCAGGAGTACACCATGTCAGCTGTAAGTAACACACCCCCCCACACACACACAAACACACAAGGTTCTTCGTCAGCTCTGAATCCCTCACCTCTCGTCCCTGACCGGCATCTGACCTTTGACCTCAACTGCAGTGACCCTTCTGTGACTCCTCTTGTCTTGTTGTTCACCATCAACAACGTTGCAATGAGAATAATAATTGCAGTTTGCACTTTAGCACACAATAGTTCATGTATTTTTATCTTGTTTATGTACTTATGGTGTGTGTGTGTGTGTGTGTGTGTGTGTGTGTGTGCGTGTGCGTGTGGGTGTGTGTGTGTGTGAGTGTGAGTGTGTGTGTGTGTGTGTCTGTGTGTGTGTGGTTTCTTATGAATGACTCCACTGATAATATACTTTAATCTGCGTGACTTTCCAGCTTGTGTGAGTGAGTGAGTGTGTGCATGTGTGCGCGCTTTGCTGGTGATCCAGCTAATGAAAGTGCTCCATCTGTTCGGAGCGCCTGCAGCTGAGACAATGATGATTATGATATCCGCTCATTAAGAGAAGGAAAAAAAGAGAAGAAAATTTTAAACTTCCTGCACAGAAACCACAAGATGACCAAAACAACCACTGCACTGTATTTAAGTTTCAAATTTAAGCCTTTGGCTTAAATTTGAATTTTTTCTTCACACTAAGAACAAAATATTCCGTAGAGAGCTACTGAGGTTTTACACACTCGCACAAATCTAATTTCTTTAGCTTCCTTGCGAGTAGCAACACACCAATGAGCCTGATAAAGATGGCATGTGTTTGCATGGACAAGGCATGTTTTTCAGCCCCTGCGTGTGGAAACGGGACGGAGGTTCAGGGAGGCGGAAAGCGTACGAGGGCGGCGAGCAAATGAAAGGATGCGATTGTTTCCAATAGCTGAGAAATCGCCACAAATTCAGTTAGAGGGCAAATAATTTCGCATTAGCAGAGGAATTCACCAGTGGACTTTTAACCCTGCAGTTGTGACACACAAAGAGATGGAAAGAGAAGATAAAAGAATAGAATAGCTCTTTATTGCCACTGTACATGTACAACAAAATTGCGGGTGCTCCGCACCAACTGTGCTGGGATAAAATATTAGTAGCAGGAATTAAAAAAAAAATGTAATGAACATGGATACATACACACCAAGAGAAAGGCACGCAATGGAGAACAACGTGTTTGGAAGTAGTGCGAAGGCCTGAGTGATGAGGGTTACTCGGACCACGGCTCAGATCGGTGAGGTGTGGGGAGGATAGAGTTATATAAACGCTGATGTTGAATGCAAAGGACGACTGGAAGCTTCAAAATAATACTGCAAAACATTTGTTGCAGACTGAAGAACTCCAAAGATGAGGTGAGTGAAACGAAACTAAAAGTCTTGATGTGCACGTTTGCTACGAACACCATGATCACCGTTCATCTGCAGGTCTTTAACTAAAGCTCACTGTGACTGATGCTGCTCCCAAAATATGGCACTGTGAGAAGGCAGGAGCATTTCCACAGTCTCTGTCATACTTTGGAGGAATGCAGTACCCTTCTCTGTGACCTGTGCCGTCAAGTCAAAAAGCTGCCTACAGAAGGCTTATGGTGCGAAATCTCAGTTTGTGGGGGGTTTAAGAGCCTGGGACTATACACACCTTCCACGGAGCACAAACAAATCTACTCTGAAATTATCTTGAAAAGGAAGTTCTTTGGATTCTAGGAAGCATTCAAAACAACTGAAATCCAATCTGAGCTCAGGAAAAGGTCCTGCCTGTTTTATGGACTACCAAGTTCTTGGAAACCTCTGAGATGCTGCTGTAATTAAGTGATATCTTTCACTGGGCTGTCCTCATTTTTACAGCACTAACAACACACAGATATTTAAGATCAGATTTTTGTAATCCATCTCGAGGACGTGACAAACCAAAGACCACATTATGTCTCACACTGAAAATAAAAACCACAGTGGTAACTAGGAGGAAGAAACAAAATCAAAGTCTGTGACTATATTTTTTGGTTTGTGTTTTTTTTCCGCTTATGAAGCAGGCTGGTATAAAACAGCAATATGATGGAGTCAGTCTGCTATCAGACCGACTGAATGGGGTAAGCTGGTCATCTGATGGTGACAATCCGGCCTTTAAGTGATGATGTATGAACTCTGCTTCCGGGTCCAAACTACTCTGCGTTTATTAAGGCTGTTGTGTTTTTAACATGTTTTAATGTTTTGTATCTTGTTCTATTTAATCTGAACAAGCCTCTAAAAGCAGTCAGTCATTACTGTCGGCCTGTCTGTTTTTATCACCACTGTTCATTTTAAAGCTCAGTTTTTAAACCCTTACGATGTAACTCCAGCCCCGCCCATGCAGCAGTATATTAATGACTAACCTGGTATTGTGGATGGATTATCTCAGTTGTTCTCCTGACTGAAGTTTGGTCCGTTTACAGCATCCTGCCATGTGATTGCATTTGTCCCTACCCATCAGGAACCCTCACGTTAACTTTTATCGAGAGGAAGTTAATGTGAAGGAAAGGAAAGGAAAAGTTAGCGTTCATCCTCCAGCTTCACTGTGTCTACGTTATGCTAACATAGCTGTGTCGCTAGCGATCACGTAACACATCATTATACACCAGCTAGTCTAACTTCAATTTATTTTATTACAGATGA
>VUQR01010343.1:0-13533 GCA_015108515.1 Hemichromis elongatus | reverse complement strand
CTGCTTCAGGACCTGAACCACTTGCTGTAATTGACGTAACCACGAATTCTACTCTCAACAAGAAAATCCTCAATGGCAAAAAAAAAGCAGTTTGTGCCTTGAGGCTCAAGCACACTTGAGTTATAGAGCCGGAAAATCATCTAAAAAAAAAACCACCAACAAGTCCAACTCTAAATGGCTAAAAAAGCAAAAGAAGGTTTTGCACTGGCCTGGTAAAAGCACTGAAATAATCTTTTACATAATCAATCAGTTTCTGATGCTGGAAATGAAATTGTCCCGTTTTTGTTTGATCAGAGTTTGATAATGTGGATCGAACAGTCTTATTAACACATTACATCAGGTCATGTGTGTGTCCGCAAATTTAAGTTAAAAGTTTTTCTCACTCTATTAATAATTTCTCAACAAAAAAGGCTGCCTCATCCTGTGGTGTTCCACAGGGTTGCATTTTGTAGCCTGTACTGTTTGGCTTTAACATGTTGCCTCTTGGCCTCATACTTATTTTAAAATGTGAAGATTGGACTTTTGACGTCGGGCACTTTGTGACCTTGACTGCGAAAGATGCTTTGTAAATAAACATTTCTTAGTTAGCCCAAGGTTTTCTATGTCAATTTTCTCGTGCCTTTCCATTTAAAAACAATTTTGGAAACGCCCCATGCACAGTGTAGTTCCTAGAGGGGTAAACATGATCATCACTTCTCGTCTGCTCCTCCCTCTGTTGCGATTCCAGTCAGCAAACTCAGTGTTCAGACATGCAAAACACCGGGATTTCCAAAAGCCCAAAGTTCTGTAGGTATTGAGAAATAGCAGTCAAAGTCCGAGGAACAAACTATGATTTACGACTCAATTACGATAAACAGGTTTAAATACAATGAAAACTATGCCAGTATTTTTAAGGATGACTGACATCATAAGTATGAAAGGCTCCAGATGTAAACATCCGGATGGTTTGATGTTTTTCACCTTGCGCTTGTAAACCCACACATAGCTGCTATTTTTTTTTAACATTCTTTTAGATAAATGTAAAACATGTTACCAGGTATGTTACTATCTGCCTTAGAGGTGCCACCCTGTAAAGCAGCAAGATTCACAACACTAAGAAACCATCTGACGCCTTATTCTAACTTTCCTTCACCCCTGATGGCCGCGTTTGATAAAGTGCTTTAAACGGCACAGGTTCGATAATCAAGTGTCATGTTTATAAAGTGTGTGTTCCTGCGTGGGGTTTTAATGAGCGTGTCCTCAAGACCACTCTCTCTGTCACGCACACGCACTCGCGCACACTTTGACACACTGACCTAGTTTCTGTGTGCACGCGTGCAGACGCTATCTTGTGCCCCCTGCTCACTGATCATGAGGACAACATCAACACGCTCACTGAGTGAGCACATAAACTTAGTGTAAACAGTCCTTTACGACTTCCTAAAATGTGAAGATATATGTCCACTGCTCACACAGAACTGTTAATCTGTTGTTCTGCGCGCAAGATGGTGGTGGGAGATGCCACCGTGCAGATCCATGTTTTCCACAGCTCACGTGTACCGGCTGCTCGGCAGCGCCCGTCAAGCTGTCGCTAAAGTGAAGAGAGCTTATTATGGGAGCTGCTCCTGCTGTCCTATATCAACAGCAGCCAGCATTTCTCCAGTCATCTCCAGCCATGGCTCCAAGTGGACGCTGTCATCTCTGCTGGCAGAGCACGAAACCCTGCGGAACGCGTCGTTTTTAAGCCGTTCGAGTAAGTAACTCTGAGCTTTATTGATATTTTAGACTTTGAGTAAAAGATCGATTGCGGAATTGGAGGAGGCTGGAGGATAAGGCTGTGATGTGATTTGGTGTGCTTTGCTGCAGACTCTGCAGATTCATAAATGCTCATAGAACACTTGCACTTACGCATTTTACAGTTTCTGTTCAGGTTTTATTTAAAGCATGTGCAACATGCAATAATATACAACAACGACAACAACAACAACAACAACAACAGCAACACAATACAATGCAAGGAAAGCAATAGTAGTGCTAGTAATAGAGAGACAATACTATAAATGGTTTTAAAACAGATTAGCATGTTTTATGGTTGGTGAGACGCCATTAGCTGATACTTTATTTAGAAGACATTCGCACATATTCTGGAGCCAGTACTGACTCTTGAATAAAAACAACATTTTTACAGTGCATCTGTGTAGGGTTAGTTTTTACACTAGTGGCTCTTGCATTAGATTATGGTGTGTTTATGTGTGTTTATAGTGAGTTTTTTTGGGGTTTTTTGCAAGTCTGGTGACAAATTTTAAGCTAAAGGGAAAAGAGTTCAGCTTTAGTATCAGGTGTTTTGAGAGTGGTTGGTTTTTTATATGTCTATATATTCATTTTTTTTACTTACCTCATATTTGCATTATACAGTGTTCATATGTCCTTCGCTTTGAGATAGTCGGGAGTTCATAAATTTAGTTCTGACAGCATTTATTTGACTAAAGCTTTAAGAGAATTGTTTGAAAATGATTTGAATTCAGTTAGGCTGTCATAATTCAGATAACAGAGAGTGATAGATTAAGGAACTCTGCTTTTAGTGGAGAAATAAATATTTCTTGATGTTTTTGTTCTTTTTTTTTTAAATTATATTTTATATTAAACAAAAAAAATATTACAAGCAAATACTGAATGTGTGAAAAAATGGAAAAAATCCTAATTGGATCCAGACACATTTAACACTCCTTGATTTATCAGTGCTTTGGTGGCTCCATTGTATACACATTTGCCCAGCAAGCACAGGAACCCTGAACGAAACCTGAAATGAGAAAAAAAAAACTTAAATTGGGACTTTGACAGAAAGACAATCCAGTATAAAAACTGCTGTGGTGATTCCCTGTGAATAATGGAGGAGTCAAATGCAGCTTCTTTATTTTAACAGGTTTATCAGGTTATTTTAACATATACGAAGAAAGAAGAACATGAGAAAATGATTAATGAAACATTTTTGTAAGCTATAATTAAGTGGGTATATGGTGTTAAAGCAGGTAATTATGGACTTGGAGATGTTTGTCCCTAAACCCAGTATTGCAAAGATGTCACAGGTGTTCAGTGCTACCACTGTGATGTGAGGTCACCTTGTTCTGCAACTCATGGCTTGTGTAATTGCTGCACATATTAAAAACTTAACCCTGCGCAGCCCTTTTAAACAGATCCTTGATTTTCTGACACCACAGTGGGCTGATTTGTTTCAGAATGAAGCGAGGAAGAACAGGTCTGAAATCACAGTGCCACATTTTCCCCTCCCTTGGAGAGCGGGCTAAGAGACAGAAGTGGATGAGTCCAGCGCAGGACTGGGGGAACCTGCCCCATCACGTTGTCCTGCAAATCTTCCAGCATCTGTCCCTGGTCGACCGGGCAAGGGCCTCATCTGTGTGCCGGTGCTGGAATGACGTCTTTCACACCCCTGACCTGTGGAGGAGGTTTGAGTTTGAGCTCAATCAGCCGGCCACGTCTTACTTACGCTCCACTCACCCTGACCTCATTCAGCAGATCATCAAGAAGCATGCCCAACACCTGCAGTATGTTAGCTTTAAAGTAAGAGCCTCCCCTGCCGTCTCTCATTTCCTCTCACCTGTTTCACCTGCTGTGGCCTCTTTCTCCTCCTCCCATTTTCACAACACTCTGTCTCATAAACAATACATGCCCTCCTTAATCTGAACTGTCTGCTGCCGAATCGAGTTTCACATGTCAGCAGTCTTGGCATCAGCGTGCTTAATTATCTCAAGTGATTCTTACACCTCAGTCTTTCGTCACTTATTTTAATGACTCTCCCCTCCTCTCCAAAATGTTGAATCACTGCTGGTAAATCAGGTGGACAGCTGCACCGAATCTGCAGAGGCGGCGTGTGACATTCTCTCTCAACTGGTGAACTGCACCATCAAGACCCTGGGGCTGATTTCTACAGCGCGGCCCAGCTTCATGGATGTATCTCAAGTAAGAAACAGCCTGTTTTTTTTTTTTGTTTTGTTTGTTTTGTTTGTTTTATTTTTATATATGCTGTATTTCAGGTCATCTTGAGGATTGTTTTACCTCCTCCCCTGGAGCATCATAATTTTTTGCACTTCCTGTACAAATTTGCACAGTTTTCTACATCACAATTTCAGATAAGAAGTCCTGGCTTGCTGAACATGGTTGGTCTCTCCTCAGGCCCATTTCGTGTCTGCGCTGACGGTGGTGTTCGTAAACTCCAAGTCCTTATCCTCCATCAGGATCGATGACACCCCAGTGGATGATCCATCCCTAAAGGTGCTGGTTGCCAACAACAGTGACACTCTAAAATTGCTGAAGATGAGCAGCTGTCCTCATGTCTCCCCAGCTGGTTAGTACACCTGCAGTATTTTAGCTTCAAAGGAGGCGCTGTGAATACCTGTCAACAGGACGAGTATTAACTGTGTTGCTTTTCTTGTGACAATGAATGAAACTGAATACCAAAAAGAAAAATTAACTTTACAGACTGTTTATAAAGGTGAACATGAGCAACATGATGTCACCTTTAGCCTATGGACTCACATTTGGAAGCCTTTAAACTATATGTCAGGGGGATGAAGCTGACCCTAAACCTGAGCACACTATAGGCCATTTGGGTGGTAACTTGACGGTCACAAGGTGGCTCCACCCTGAAATCGTACCATACCACCATAAATTCATCAGGTTTAAAATGTTTATTGTGGCCATAAAGCAAGTGAGAAGGAAGGTTATCTTCTTACAGATTTCTTTACGGTTGACCCCTGCTGGCCAATAGAAAGAATGCAGCTTTAAGGACAAACCTTTATTACCCAGAGACTATGCACACTTTTTAATATCCAGTCTATCATTAAGAGTACAACCGTGCCTCAGCTAACATACCCATATTTAAAAGGTATATATATTCTTAAAAATATTTCTTAAAGGCTCTGAAACATTCAGACACTCTCCTCTCTTTTTCATCAGGTATCTTGTGTGTGGCTGATCAGTGCCATGGCCTCAGGGAGCTGGCGTTGAACTACCATCTCCTAAGTGATGAACTTCTTCTTGCGCTGTCTTCTGAAAAACACGTTCACTTGGAACACCTGCGCATTGACGTGGTGAGTGAAAACCCCGGCCAGACACATTTTCACAGCATCAAGAGGAGCAGCTGGGAGGCTTTGATCCGCCACTCGCCTAAGGTCAACATAGTCATGTATTTCTTCCTGTATGAGGAGGAGTTTGAGCCCTTTTTCTGCGAGGAGACCCCCGTCACCCACCTGTACTTTGGCCGAGCTGTTAGTAAAACGATGCTAGGCCGCATTGGGCTGAACTGCCCTCGGCTGGTGGAGCTGGTTGTGTGTGCCAATGGCATCGAGCCCCTGGATGAGGAGCTAATCCGCATCGCAGAGCACTGCAAGAGCTTGACAGCGATCGGACTAGGCGAGTGTGAGGTGACCTGCAGTGGCTTTGTGGAGTTTGTGAAGATGTGTGGGGGCAGGCTGACTCAGCTGTCAATCATGGAGGAGGTGCTGATCCCAGACAGCAGCTACAACATGGAGCAGATCCACAGTGAGGTTTCGAAGCATCTCGGGCGCATGTGGTTTCCTGATATGATGCCCACCTGGTAGGCTGACATGAAGCCAGGGCGGGGCGCTATCAACAATGGGCATTAAACAATGGTTTAAATTTTCAACAGACATAAACTTTAGAAAAGGAAAAAACAAAAACAGACCACTAAATTAGAAGGCCATCTTTTCTCTGTTTTAAGCCAGAGACATTATAAGAGAGATAAATGCCTAAAGATAAATGAAATCTGGATGGGAATTCTGTCACAGAAGAATAACTTCCAGAGGAAAAAGAAGCCTTTTAAACCTATACTTTGGAGCACAGTCTACAAATAGTATAAGTAGGGTTTTTTTGATTTGTTTGTTTTGTTTTGTTTTTTTAAAAATCAGGTTGCCAGGTAACCACTGAAAGTTAATGTTTAAAAAGTGTTTGCTTTGTATAAGATTGGACAGGTGAAAATCCACTGCTAGCTATCATCACCCTGTCTCTAGTCTCATGTGGGCTGCTTTACTCTTTACATGTCATGTGAAAAAGCATTTGATTTCTTATGTTCTTGCACATTTGTCACACTTACATGTTTCAGATCATTAAACAAATCTGAGCCAGAATAAATACAAAATGCAGTTTTTAAATAATAATTGAATTTATTAAGGGAACAAAAACTATCCAAATCTACCCGATGCCGTGTGGAAAAACTGACCTCTAAACATAATAACTGATTGTCCCACTCCTGCAGCAAGAGCTGCAATCAAGTGTATGAGATAATTGGCAAGGATGAGTCTTTGCAGAAGAAGAGTTGAAAACATTTGAGGATTTCTTTTTTAAACGGTCTGTTTCAGGTCATGGCAAAGTATCTCAATCTGATTTAAGTTCATACTTTGATTTGGCTTCTCCCAAACCTTCACCAAGTCGTCCAGGTCCTGAAGCAGATAGTTTGATCTCAGTTCTTGCTACCATCAGTGACACAACCCGTTATCAGGTTAAGGGGGGATTAGCCTTTCACACAAGTGCCAGGTAGGTTTGGGTACCCCCCCTCAATAAGCAAAGTTTGTTTAAAAACAAACAAAAAACAACTGCAGAATGTATTTACTTCGTGTCTAATATGAAAAATTGTTTGGTCATCTGAAACACGTAAGTATGAGAAATATGCTGGGAAAAAGTCAGAAAGGGTAAAAATACTTTTTCATGGCAAGTCGAGGCCCGCTCACTAATTTCTGTTGCTGTTGTGAACCGTCAGTGAATTTTATGTAAGAATAATACAGTTCTCTGAAAATACTTAAAACATAAAAACGTCTGACTACCTTCTGTCACTTCATATTGTAATGAAACACGAATGGTAGGCTACGTTTTCTACCGTTGTGTATAAAAGGCGTGACTCTGCCATCTGCTGGTTGTTGGTAGAAAAACAAAACAAAACATAATTCATAAGTTCTTTTGCGTTTCTACATTCTTCTGAATCTTTAAATTAATGAAAAAATGAATCAATTAATTTGCATTTCCTTAAGTTACTGATTTTTCTGGAATTCACCGTATTTGCATGCATCCAGATGGGGACACCAACCACAGCGATGCCGGTTCATTGCAGAAAGAACAAGAGTTTCCTGTTGAGTCGGAGCGAGTCACACCTCCATTGAAAACACAATGGATCTTTTGTCCGTTGGCCTGTTTTACTTTACCACAGTTTAATTTAGTTATCAGGTGTTTAAAAAGAGGCAATGGCAGGTTTTTGACTAAAGCCTTTGAACAGAAATGAATATGCAGAACTCAGATTAGGTAATTTTATTGTTATACGCTCATTTTATGCTGTGACACTGTCAGGTCAACAGTTCTCCTTTCCCCCCCTTCTTTTAAAAACACGATTTTCTGTCCTCATAAACATGAACCAATATTTTAGAGTAAAAGGCAGATGACATTTATCAAATCAAATGTTTATTTATTAAAATTAATTAATCATTAAGCAAAAATATTTTTGGTATAAAATTTACTACCAGATTCCTACCATTCCAAACATAAAATTAACATTACATGGAAAGTTTACATGTAATCAAATCACTTAAAGTCAGTACTTTGGGCATGATTTGTTTTTTGAGTGTTACATGTTTTATTTTTATTTGTATTATTATTTTGAATTTGTTTTATTGTTGCCCTGGGTTTTAATATAGTTAGTTGGTACTCACTGACAAGCAAAGAACCACCTCACAGCCGTTCCTCTGTTTAAAACTGAAGTATTTGTATCAGAAATCTGATTATGACGATAGTTTTGTTTTAAAGGTACAAATGAAACATTACAGGCCCATGATGTGCAATGCTACTGTACCACATGCAGTTGTAAAGATCTGTTTTGTATTTGTTTACTTTGCATGGATGTAGTTGTAGCTGGGTTGGTGTTACGGAGGAAGATGGTAAAGACCAGGTGAGATGAGGTCATCTGATCTCAAGAGGAAGAAGAAAGAGTAGTAGAAGAAGAATTGCAGTATAAATTTCTCTCACTTATTGTTGGTGGTTTTTGTGTATGTGCAGCATTGATGTCAGCTTCATTAAAACTGCTTTTTATTTTACACAGACTGTATTTAAACATGTTTTTTTTAAATTAGTATTTACATAATGTTGCATGATCTCCTAAACACTGAAGCCTGATCCAAGCTGACTTTGTCCCGTTTGACCTTTCTGCAGTACTACGTTTTCAGCTCTAGAGGGCAGCAACGATCTAACCGGGGGGAAGGCAGGACGTTATATAAGCAAAGCTGCTACTGTATAATGAGGTATACCAATGATACCTCAGCCTTTCTTTTTTTAACAAGTGGATTCGCTTGTGCATACTCGATTTCCATAAAAAAAAATAAAGCAGCAGACTTTTTAGCTCTGAAGTCTTTGCTTCTGATTCTTCTAAATTTATCTTTTTTTGGCTTGTTTGATGTTGATGCTCCAGCTGGATTTACATAAAGCTTGACACACAAACACTCACACACACACTGGGTGTTGGTGTGGAAAAAAATTGATTTCCATGCATTTCCATGGTAATCTTCACAGACATGCATACCACACACAAAAATTACTCCCAGGTTAGCTTATAAATGCTACTTATAATAATAATAATAATAATGGCAGAAAATCAAATAGAAGATCTGTAAATGTGGCTGTTTAGGATATCTAGGTGAGAGGACCACATTAAACCAGCTAAGCATTTTGTACTGGAAAAGTTCCACTTTTTGGAGGGGTGGGTGGCATGACTAATTGGGTTACCACTATGTGCTGAAACCCCGTCAGGAAACTAACAGGCTTATGTGTTACTTTGTTAGGAGGAGAGGAAGGAACAGACAGCCCACGTGCTTTTGTCACGTAGTTTATTGCAAAATAAACTCCAGTTAGAGAGCAGCAGTATCTCCCTGATTGCATTTCAAAAATGAAACAATGTATACAGGAGACATACGCACCCTTCATGTATATACAATCTTCTGAATAAATAATTATCTTCAGGTTCCTTTTCAATTCATGTTGCTTGCCAGTCTGCAGGCTTTTGATAGTTTTTAGTTATGACATTGAGTGTGAAATCATCCCCCATGATATCAGCGACCGCAAGAGACTCTGGAATGAAGTCCACAGGGGTCTCCAGGGTGGGAGAGGGTGGTGTAGAGAGCCTAGAGCGTTTGACCTGCCTGCTGCCCCTGTAGCTCCTCCACTCCTTCATCCACTCCTCTCTGATGGAGGGTTCCTTACGGTCCAGATGCTTAGCTTGTATGAACGGGGAGAGGGCGATAGAGTTCCGCAGCACGTGAAAAGTGTACCTGAGGGAGAGAGTGTGGTGGTGAGAAAGTAGGCCAGTGAAAAATATGCAGCCCTTTGATGTAAATCAGAGCGTTCTCTCTAAATATCAGCACTTTCAGACGCATCAGCAACCGAGAAGAAGACCAAGCCGTGGTGCAGTCTTTCCTGACCTTCACAATTAACAATATTGAACTATAATTCTGCAGGTAGGCTATAGACACTGTAAGAGCCTCATAATTTGGTAGCAGTAAATGATCTGCACAAGTCAAAGCATGCTGTAGATCAAAAGAAGTACTTAAAATATGAGACCGGCTAGCTTTAAATATGTGTGCAAATGTAGACTAAAATAGGGATTTCTGTTTTTGTTGGTGTGTTAATGGATGCTCATCTAAGGTTATCTTCAGCCTTTTGTGCAGAGATGTTCCCTGTTTTTTTTTTTTTTTAAGATTTTAAGTGGCTAAGTAAAGGGTAACATTAGAGAAAACTAGCATTGTCTGTGTTCTCTTTAAAAAGCTCAGGATGATTCAGATTTGCTGTTGAGAATCACTGGGCTAGAAAATCCAACACAACTAGACATTTATTAGGAAATAGACATAAACATAATAGGAAATCTGCTCAAATGGGTTTTTTGAAAATCGTTTAAGAAGTGAGTTATATTTTGAACATGAATTCAGCATCGAATGAGTCATTCTTTAACTAAAAATAGAGAATATTTGCTGCTTTTCTCTTTATTCAGTTTGAGTCACAGTAACGTCGACTGTGCTGAATGCAAAATACATTTATTAAAAAAAATATTATTGGTTTCAGAACATTTTTATTTTCTTCTGGTTGTCAAATGATGAAAAATGGAGCACATTAGAGTTTCATATTCTTAGTGTTAATTAACACCTGTGTGGATAATTGTTGCTTTTTCAAAATAATAGATCTGTAAGTTTATGTGCATCTGTTCACATTTGTTAGGTGAGAATTGGCAACTCCCTAAAGTAGAAATGAAGGGATAAACAAAGGAAAAACCACTTCATGCTGTTAATATTCAAAGTTAGACTGTGTGATTGTTAAACACTGACAAAGTGCTAAAAAATAAACCCCAAGAACTCTGGACAATTAAATATAAAAGCACCCATTAAAATCCCCACACTTTTTAGCCAAACTGGGTTTAAAGAGTGACAGACACGGTACCTGGGAAGGAGAGCCACCACAGTGGAGAGGATGCAGATAAGGTAGAACATGGGGTCGTCCATCTGGCTCTGGAGGATCCAGTATGGGTTGGAGGGAGGGTTGCAGGTTACACAGATGGCGCTGTAGGCGAGTGTCACGATGAAGTACAATGCCACACTGCCCAGCATGATTATCCAGTGAACCACCGTCTGCAGCACAAATGACAAAAAACAGCAATTAGATGTGGTGGAAACAATCCAGTTAGCAATAAATACCTGTTTATTCTCTGTTTTCTACCACAGAAGAAATATTTACAACAAAAACCTTTTTTTTATGCACTAAACCCTCTTCATCATTTTTAAGATTTTGCATTATTTTGTTTAAATGCTTTTTTAAAAATACACATATATTACCTTGTATTGAACTTGTATATACATTAAACACCTAACTTTTATATTTAAACATAACATTTTAGAAAACATGCAATATTATAAAATGATGTCCCCGATTCAATAAATTAAGTTAGGAGGTTTGAGTGGTTTGTTAGTAAAGGCATAGAATTTAAACATAAATACAAATATTTGCATTTTGAATATTTATATCGAGTAAAGACTGTCAGTTAAAAATGGATACTGAAAAAATGATGTAGATTGTTCTCGTTCTTCCTTAATTTTATTTTATTCTTGCCTATATTCGCAGTTTTTACAGAGGGGCTATTATACATTATCCAGATTTCAAAAACATTTTTCTCCTGGAAACATAGAAAAACCTTTGTTGCATTTTCTAATTTTGGTCTGTCTCCTCTTCATTTAAAACCAGTTCAGAGGTTCTAAAAATTGTGAGAATTCAAATATGTATTTAAAAAAAGTTAATTAAAGACATTAATGACTAAGTCAATTCAGAACTCACCCAGGATTTGATCTCTATTGACAGATGCATCAGGATGATAAATAAAGCAGATGTGTTTAAAGGTGTTCCAAAAGTAAACAAATCAATGTCTGAATCCTTGTAGACCTGAGATAAAAGTAAGAAAAGTAGGTACACTGTCAGCAGTTATCACATAGAGTAGTTAGCCAGTAAATAACTCAAATGGCACACCGTTATCAAAGTGTTACTCAATTCAATCAAAAATTAGACTGTTTAATTTGTCACTTACCAAATATGGGACAAAGAAGCAGATCAGACTCTGATAGAAGGCATCGAGGATGGAAACCCAGAAAGTTGTAAACCTGTAATACTGAACAAACACACAAAAGTTGGAATTCATGAAGACAGAAACTAATCATTCTGCATTCTGCACATTTTTATTCAAGACCGAACGCTTGCATGACTTTTTGGGAGTGTCACTAACCCCTTCACCCTGTCCAGTCTTGTACAGCTCGGGGATACCCAGCAGCATCTCCGCTGAGATATCTTTGTCCATGATTCCAAACATTATGGGTGGCAGAGAGGTGAAGAAGAGGTTGAAGAAAATCATCAGCCAGTAGTCGATCATGGCGGTGGCAGAGAATCCGCAGAAGAACTGATACCAGAACAGCAGATTTACGTAGGCCTGAGAAACATATTAAAAACAAAGACTGGTAAAGGATGAATCATTACAGGATGTTAATTTAGACAGCAGAGTGCTGGGATGCAGATATAGACTCACCACGTTCTTATAAAAGAAATAAATGATCATGTTGGCCAGTCGAGTGTAGCACCAGTGTCCGTGAACCAGGAGAAGTTTTTTCAGGTGTTTGAAGCGAGATATGGCAAAATCACTGGCCATGACGGCCTGCAGATGACAAAGAGGAGTTGGGATATGTTTGAGGCTGTGAGGCAGGAGAACAAAGCACATACATGGAAGTAAAGAGATCGATTCCAACCTGCATCCCCTCCTGTCCGGATATCCCAATGCCAATGTCAGCTGCTTGGATCATATTGACATCATTTGCACCATCACCTGAAAACAGAGCGCAGATTTAGTGGTGGATACAGAACCTTAAAAAGTTTTAAGATTCACTTGCTTCACAAACTTTATGCACTGTATTCAGTCTTATTCGCTTTACTACATGGATTTAAGTCTTTAGTGGATATGAGACTAACTTATTATCACGTTTTAAGCTGGTCAGGAAACGTGTCAATATATTTTATAATATTACTAATTTATCCTATTTAGCTCTGTTTTTAGTCTCTAAATAGCTCTCTGATAACCATACAGTCACGTGAAAATAAAAGTTTTCATAGGACTAAACAAAGCCTTACCGCTTCCTTAGGAATTAGGAAGCAGCAGCCAGGTGCTACTAATCAAACTAATCATTTGCTATAAATGTAGTTAGTTGGTCGTTCAATATGATGCAATAGTGTATTATAATTAGAGAAAGACTGGACAAGTATGGCTTGCTTTGCTTTGCAGGATTCCCAGGAGAAAGCCTCTTTGCTCTAAAAACAACATGGCAGGAAAGTTACATCTAACCAACCACAAGACTCCTGGAACAATGTCCTTTGGACTGGTGAGATCAAAGTGGAGGTGTCTGGTAGTAATGCATAGCACCACGTTTGGCAGAAACTAAACACGGCATATACGCACAAGCGCCTCACAAAAGTCCAAGGTGATGGAGGGGTCATCATTTGGATTTGTTTTGTAACTACAGAAACTGGGCATCTTGCAGTCATTGAGTCAACCAAGAACTCCTCTGTATACCAAGTATTCAAAACCCACCCCAATACTGCTTGTGATGTGCTGTATGGTGTCATGTGTCTAAAGTTATGTGCTTTTTTGTGCTGAGGTGTTTTTTTCTGTTCTCAAACTGTCCTCCCATAGGAGTTCAGTCTGGGTGGAGCTTTTTCTCCTCCCCTTACCTCATGTTGTGTATTTTCGCTGTTTATTCATACCTCTCTGACCTGTCTTCCCCATGTGATGTTTTTGTGTAATGTATGTATGGTCGGAGGGTAAGATGGCGCCACCATTGCGTGCAATAGGTCGGCAGCCTTAACATGAAATTTCCCCTTGTGGGACTAATAAAGGTATATCATCATCATCAAATCCTGCTCCTCACATACAAGGTCTTAAATAATCAGGCCCCATCTTATCTT
>VUQR01010342.1:15891-26990 GCA_015108515.1 Hemichromis elongatus | reverse complement strand
AAAATGTTGCCCCCCCCCCCCCCCCCTTTCCCATTTCTAAACTCGCTTGTTTTTATCCTGTAAGGCGTTGCAAACTTACTTGTCCCTGGTCTGAGGGTAAAGACATCACTTTATGCCACATCGCTTTATCTATTTGAGGAGAAGTGAGAATCTGTTTATAATCTGTGTGTTTATTGCCAGCTTGTCCTCAGTGCCCTTTGGCCATGTGACTGGTCTAATTGTATGTTATGTGCGATGACAAATTGCTTATTAAAGTTGAGGTTTGACCGAAGTGAGTGTTGATAAGGAGAGAAAAGCATGAAAGATGGGGTGGAAAGACGAGTCCTTGGTAAATGGTTGTACGAATGTAATTAGACGGGTAACTTTGAAAAACCTAAAGACATCTGCAAGTTTCTAAAAGGTTTAGTTGTTACAAAATGTGTCCTAGAATCACATTTTAAAGATTGAAAGTTAATGTGAACCCCCCAGAACACATTAAGCTGACAAATGTGTAGAAACACTGAGTCTTACGAGTAAAGTTGCACATAAGAGAGCTTCAAACAGGTAACTTACTATGACTGAATGGATTCCATAGTACATGAAAACATCAGCTAAGGTGAACTGGTTCCCAGCCAGATAGACCTTGTCTTGCAGGTAGAGATTGAGATCCTGAAAGAGGAAATTTCAAAAACATAAAACGCGCTATGCAAATCAGGTCATTTCTTATGATAATTTATGCATTATGGTAAGTATTTCAATGCAAACACAAATGTCAATATGACAGATGGACACATTATATGAATCACTAATGAAGCATCTCTAAAAAAAGAGATGCTGGGACTATGAAATGCTACTGTCTTGATGGACATTATAGACTTAAAGGGGGCACATCAGCAGGTTCATTAACCTATATATCTGTGAGTGCGTGAGGTACATGAGTCTGGTTCATGGCTTGCGTGTGGGTCTGTGCGCTGTGCTATGTGGATAGGAATAATATGTAACCTGAGGGGGAATGTCATCTCTCCCCATGACTGGCGACTTAGCACAGATGCCGTACAAAACAGGCTATTTGTTTACTCCTCTACCAAATGACTACAACTCTCGCTTGCAAATCTAATGAAGCCGTCTTAAACTTGGGCAGCACGTCGTGCATGCCTCAGTCTGTGTCTGCGCAAGCAAAGTCGTGCATGGAAGTGCTGGTCCCTGGGGAAGGGACCATCTTTAGCACTTGTACATTGTGCGAAGGCGAGGGAAAACTCCAAACACACACAGAGCATCTTGGGGGCAAATGGAGTTATTGTGCGGGAAGTGTGGGTGATGCCAAACAAGGCATGAAGACTGCAGACTTCCTCCCCTTCCACAGTCAGATCCTTGCTTTTCTTTAGCCTACAGCCATCAGGCTAAAGCCTAGTCGAGCATCAGAGGAGAAGCAGCTCTCCTGCTGCCCTGCACCCAGCACATGGAGCTCAAACCTGGGTTCTTTGCTACCTGCCCAAATGTGCATCAGTGCTGTTGTTGCATTCAGATAAAAATCCTACAGAAGAGTCAACTTGAGCTGATGAATAACTAAGACAAGGAGATAGAGCTGCACTAATGAATCACACGTTTTATTTATTATTTTTGTACAAACTTGATGCTCTAGAGACTATTTTTTATCGTTGCTGCCATTCTTGGATTAAGACACAGTGATCTCTCGAGTTCATACAACTTTCATTTGTACTTTAAGCAACCATAGCTGTCAATACACTGCTCAGTACTCCATCCAGTCATTTTCTTATCTGCCTGTTCAGCTTCAGATATAGAGGGAGGTTGAAGCCTGTCTTGGGTGACATTGTGTGAGAAGCTTTTTACTTTCAATTGTAACACCTGAAAACATTACACAGGACTCAAAAAAACAAAAGAAGTCAAAATGATTTCTTTGTTTACACTGAGGCTACGTCCACACTAGTCCGGATCAATTGCAAGATGGAGCTTTCGTGCAAAAACGATCCGCGTCCACACTATCGTTTTGAGTCGTTTTTCACACCTTAGCGACGCGCTAAGGTGTGAAAAACGACTCAAAACGAAACGACTGAACACAATGACGTTGCAGTACCGCGCATGCGTGAAACGTTATACGAGACGACCTGCGTAATTTCCATGTGTTGTTTATTTACTTTACGTCATCGTTTTAAAAAAATCTCCGTTTCGGCCGTCCACACTACGCCAAAAATGCTGCGTTTACAGATTGATGCGTTTTAGACAGTGTTTCCAAAAACGCTCCGTTTTCCCTCCGTCTTAGTGTGGACGGGAGGCCAAAACGGAGACAAAAAGATACGTTTTCAAACGAAAACGCATTAGTGTGGACGTAGCCTGAGAGTTTACAGTTTTGTCAAAAACAGAATGATCGTGCTCTCCACTCACTGAAGACAAAGTACTTAGCAGATGCAATCATTTGTATACTACAGCATTTGCATAATGAAACAAAAGATAATAGTCACATTGAGTGGCAGCAGGAAGTTTTCAATACTGGCCTGATTTGTTTAAAGTGGAGTGACAGACTTTCTCCAACACTCAGCTTGTCTCTGGGTTCAGGGCCAACCCAGACTGGCTTGTTTATCAACATATTACATGAGTGACAAGATGTTTACTTCGGAAACAAGTCTCAGCTTGCGAAGCAACAAATGTCTTATTTGCATCCTGGGGTGAGAAAGTTTAAAAACTCCTCCAGATGACACTTTTATCTGAGCATAATTTAATGGGAGATGACTGGTGTGCTTAAAAGGAGAGCGTTAAGGACGCGGCTCAAGCAGCAGGACAGGACAGGGGGCCACCGGGCACCAGCGCTGAGCTGCTCAGGGCGACTTCCGTCTGTAAGTGGCACCATTAAAATATTTAAGAGGCCTGTCCAGATAACATGCTGCCGCACAGCATGACTTCTCAGCCATGCCACAACAGTGTGTCACGCTGAGAAGTACGCATACACACAGACGCACGCACAGACACTTCACGCTGACAGGACGGTGCCAAGAGGCGCGCGGCATCCAGCCGACCAGCGGCTGACGATCCGTTTCACACTGACTGGCGTCAGGCACATTAAAGTATTTTGCTCTAACGCGTGGGGCCATGTCACTGAAGGGCCATACATCAGCCTGTATTCCTGTCGCTCGCGCCTTAATAAGGCA
This sequence comes from Hemichromis elongatus, assembly GCA_015108515.1. Lineage (NCBI taxonomy): Eukaryota > Metazoa > Chordata > Actinopteri > Cichliformes > Cichlidae > Hemichromis > Hemichromis elongatus. Next base: position 23,847 of record VUQR01010342.1, on the reverse strand, counting down.
AACAGACACACACATTGACCTCACTGGTGGTCAGAGGAAGTGAATGTGGAAGAAACTGACAAAGAAACTCTTAAAGATAGAGAACGATTTTAGCACTGACTAGCACAAAGAAAAATAAATTACGTTTACACATGTTTGAAAATGTCAGGATTAAAATCTGGGATCATTTTAAGTACGTACGCATTTAGGTCTAGAAATGCTGTTTTAATGAAAAGGAAAGGATTTCCTCGAAGATCAGCTCTTTTACCTTCAGGACGGTCTTGATGTCTTCCTTTGTGCAACTGTCGAGTTTGGTCACTCTGTACTCGAGCCACTGCTGCACCACCGCTCTGCTCTCTGCGGTGTCACCCAGCAGCTCTGGGCGCTTGGCCTCTTTCGCCAGGTGACAGGCGATGGTCACCAACCCCACCAGCGGAGGACCATTATTATTCTGTAGCACGGGTACCTGGAGGGCGAGGAGTGACAGTGAGGGGTAGTTACAAACAATCATTTCAATGCATCAGACACCAGCACTGTCTTTCTAAATAACATGCTTCATTTCCAGTGATGGCAAAACTTCCCTAATAAATGCATTTATTTTATTACACTGTCTAGACTTCATATGCATGCTGATTGACAATGTGAAATTTGGAAAATACCGATTAAGGAAATTAGGATGGACAGGTAGGTTGTAATCCAGAAGAAGCGTCAGTATGGATGGGAAAAATAATACTTTCACGACTTTTCCTTATTAACCTTTCACTACAGCATCCTTTGAAAAAAATCGGACAATCCATTCTCTCTGGGATAAAAGTTCAACGTGAAGAAACTCCTCGGCCACATTTTAAGACGCCAGTTCAACTTCATGTCAAAGAAAGGTTACACACACACTTATACTGAGGAAGGTGGTTAAACTGCTGCAGTTATCTGCACAAAGAACAAATTGCTACCCACACTTCTACAAAAGCATGATTTACTGTTGTTTTAGACATAGACAGACAAATTCAAATATCCAGCAGTTCCATTTAAAAACAAACATGCTACCAGCCAGTAAATATAAATAAAAAGATAAAGTAATTAATGTTGAAAAAGAAGACAGGCTTTAAAAATACAACAAAAAGAGTATAAGGTCTGCAGGAGGAAGCTTAATGTGTATGAATGAGTGATGATGATGATTTGATGATAATGCCAATAATATAAAGTGACACTTTAAGGGCTATATTTTGGAAACTTTAATTTGTTTATCGTTTATAAGACATTAATATCTCCATCTTCCGTTTTTCTTTACTCCCCACTCTCCCATATATGTTTTTAACATTTCCCCTACATGATTATAAATTACATAAAATAAATAATACTATTAGCATTACAAATTAAATTTATATTATTTTAAATATACTTATATATACACTACTAGAGTTCACTCGCTCTGTCCTCATATGGTACTGACGGCTAACTCCTCCCCTCGTTTAGTTTCAATGGACGGCCATAGACAAAGCATGGGGCTACGTCTATTACAGCTTTATGCTATCCACTATGCTGACTTTTCCCAACAAGACCGCTGGCGAACACATCTCTCTGCGTGGAAATGCTGGGGTAATGGAGAAACTCGGCTGACAACAGATAAACATCCTGATATAAGCACAGCTTTATTTCCAACACACTTGCATGGCGTGTTAGCATCCCCCTGCTATAGCTAGGTGTCCCGGTTACAACTCAGAAGGCTCCTTTCAGTTAAAATGGCGATTGTATCACCTACAGTAAATGACACAGTAATGAACCGCAATATCACCTTTTTATCCCCCTGCGTACTGTACTTGTTAGCCTTTTTTTGTCCAAGGTATTTCTCCAGCGAAGATAGCTCCCGCAACGCCATGTTTGTGACTGTAGGACGGCCAGGGTAGTGTGTGAATGATATGATTGGCTTAAAGTCGCAATTCCCGCCCACTCACCCTTGACTGACTGAAGATTTAACCAAGGAAAACATGGTATACAAGTCGTTTCATTGTATTGCATCAGAGCTTCGCCCAACTTAACCGATGAGACCAGTTTGTGTTAAAAAATAACAAAAGAATAAAATACAGATATCTTTATATTTTATTTAGTAAAGACTGTAATATAAAATAGCTCACAATAATTTTGCAAGGAACTATAATAATAATAATAATAATAATAATAATAATAATATCTCCAAATAGATTAAATCAGTTTATTGCACGTAATGAAACTCATTTTTACATATTTATTGATTTTATAACAGATTTATTGCAGATACTTTTTGGATTGAGTTTAAAAAGATAAACCAAAGCAACCAATGAAACATAAAACAATCAACCTGTGGATGCAGGTTACAATGCAACATTTTGCTGGAAATTCGTTGGTTCCAGATATTTTGTGTTTATGACTTTCACAAGTTTCAACCCAAATCAGTGTTGCTTCCACGGGTGGAGGAGAATGCCCCTTCCAGACTGCAAAAATTGCTAAAAATCAGAGCTCTGAGCTCCCCAGATTCTAGTCCAATCAAGCGTTCATGGGATGGGATGAAACAAGCCTGATTTGCAGAGACCCCACCCTGCAACCCACAGGATCTAAAGGAATGCCAGCGTTTTAGTGCCAAGCACAGTAGTACACACCCAGAGGTCTTGTGTATTAGCCCCAGCAGACCAGAGTTATTTTGGCATCACAAGGCAACGAACGTACTGTGCAAAAGTGTTGAATCATCATTCATTTTTTGAATATATAGATAGGTGCATGACCAGTGTTGGATGTAACATTGTAACATATTACAAAGTAATGTGTTACTGCATTCACATTACATATTTCAGTAACAAAGTAACTTGCTACTGTACTAAATTTAGTAATTTGATTACAGTTACAATTATATTGTTACTTTTCTTACAAAGGTTCTCTTTAGTTATCTGTGTGCAGCGCAGTTAGAAAAATATATATATTCTTCCTGTAATTTAGTAACATGATGCATTACTTTAAAGAAAAGTAACGAGTGTTGTGTAATGCATTACTTACCCCAACACTGACCATGACGCAGCCTCCACCATGTTTTACAGATGGATGCAGACACACTGTTGTTCCTCTGTCCAGGAGGCCCACCTCTGATGAGGTTTCAGTGAACAGCAGACGTATCAGCTGACGGTCCAGATGCATCACTCAGCCCCCCGTGGGTGGATTTTTTCCCCATTTCTTAAAGACATGACTTTCAGATACTGTTTATCTGCTGTAGAGCGTTTTGATGCCTGACACCTTTTCAGCTCTTTCACCTTATTGGTGATAAAAGTAGTTTTAGGTCTGTGAAACTTTGTTATTGTTGGTATTTTTCAATAGATTCAACTAAAGAAATTGGAACAAATGTGTTTTTGTGAGAGGCTTCTGCTAACAAAGATACAACGTGAAATAGGTTCTTTGATAGATAGTCTGTGCTATGTGAAAATGTTTGGCTGGATCTGGATATTTGGGTAACTGATATCCAGTCTTATTTTCTGAGCCAGTCATTGTTCAGCTATTGATTATACAGATTAAAAACAGCTAAAACAAACTATTGCTCTGATGATCAATAACCACTCAGACTATGAGTACACGCTGAAGCCAGAAAGCTGGTACCAAAATCTGGCCCTTACTGACAGATTTTGAATAGTTATACAGAGATTTCTTTGTAAAGTCATGAGTGTGTGGCTGTTCAGGCTAATTTAAGTTCAATAAAACCAAAAATTTTGTGTATCCCAGCGTTCCCCTGGTGTACTCTCCCAGCTCCCATCAATGTAGGCTGGACTAATCAAAAACGAGTCTTCTGTCCGTTCTTAGCTGCGTGCATCTTATCACTAAAGCTTTTCTTGTGAGGCTTTGTGGTCAATGGGAATCAGAATGACAGAGGGAGGTCTGGAGTTTCAGTCTGAAGTCCTGCAGCAAAGTTTTCCCATCCTGCCCGTCTGCCTCTGCAGCGTGTCCCGGATGTGACATCGTGCGTGGAGTGTCTTTTCGGATATATACTGTGCGCATATGATTTACCCATAATGAAATGTCACCTGTCAGTCAAAACTAGGCTTACTAACTGTACTGTGCAGGTTTATGTGTGTGTGTGTGCGTGCGTGACTACATACTTGTGTGTTTAGTGAGAGTGACAGCCGTGCTGAGGTGCCACACTACAAATTTACTTTTCTTTCTCAGCACATCCTCGCTGTAACAACTCACCTCGATGACAAGACGTAAGGTTGCATCAGCGACTAGTAATACAAATCAAGATCATCTTGTTTTTGTTCCTCTGGATTTGATCCATTTTAATGATACTGCAGTAAAGGCTGCCACTTTGATCTGAAGTCAGTGCTGTCCACTTTTGACTGGGACTACATATAGTGACTGATCAGATTTGTGCAAGCATCCGTGTGCTTTAATTCCTGTTAATTGAATGTAGTAATTAAAAGAGGTGCAGGGAAAAAAAATATGAAAAATCATCAATAAATAACACGTGAAAGTGGCGATACAGTCCACCTGTTGTTTTAGGTGCAATAATAAAAGGGAGCCACATGGAGGACAGAGTGAAAGCATCAACTTCCTAATCAAAGGAAACGGTGAACACAACGCCCAAATTCATGGAACTAAACTTTCTTGCAAAAGGATGTGAATGAATCATATTCACAGAAATATCAAGAGGGGATGTCAAGTTTGTGTTGAGAGAAGTTTACACCGTAGTCTAACATACCAATTTCAGTAATTTGGTGTCAAAGGCCTTATTGATTCTCATGCGGCGGCAGCAGTAGCCGTGCTTCACGTGAACTACTTTCACTGATGTTTATTGCCTCGCACATTCAGCGCATCCACAATGTTCCTTTTCGCTGCGTACGCTTAATATAGAAGAACAGATGATATTTTTAAACCCAATTTGCTGAGAAAAAGCTGTCCCAGAAAACAAATTAATTATAAGAATGAGTACGCAGACTATCACAAATGATTAGATGCCGTGAAACGAGGTAAGCCTAATTCTCTAACCTTTCAGTTTTGTTTGGGTTTTTTTTCTTTCGTTTTTTTCCCCTGTTTGTTTATAGGCTCAAGCACGTCATGCGCTTTCACCCTAGTAGGGCTTCCATAAATGCATGCCTGCAGCATTAAAGTGCATCTCCTTTAACTAAATGCCTCGAAGCTGCCACATTCTGTCTGTACTCAGGCGGGCTGAGGACAGCGATCGCTAGTGCTTAGGACTAACTGTAGCCTGTGGGACATTTCTCCTGCCGATTGTGATACACAATCTGGGGTCACATTAGTAAGGAAACCTACAGTTTGTGTGTGTGTGTGTGTGTGTATGTGTGTGTGTGTGTTGGGGGGTGGGGGTGTCAGATATTGTGCCGTGGGGCTTCTTGAGCCTGGCATAGCCATAAACGCAGCCTCAGTCCTAGTACATGTATCCAGCCCCCCATCTGTGTAGTCTTTAGTTTACAATATGCTGTTATGCTGATTCGTCTAGCTGGATGCGGGGCCTACAGGCCCCCGCCTGTCTCATCTGTTACCTTTCATGACCTGTGAAAGCTCTTTGACTGTATTTTAACCACACAGAAGAAGAAGAAGAAGGTGGGGGTGTGTGGGGGGGATTGGTTGCGAGTAGTCGACGTGAATGCTGTCAGCACAGATTGGTGAAATTGCATATTGGTGCTAGGTCGGATCCCCACCGTAGAGTGAACATGGGGACAGGCGCCAGGCGGCTGGGTGACAGTTTGGGAGAAGGCTGAGGAGCTGTGAGATGAAGACAGACAGATGCATGGGAGTCAGCATGCTGCCTGTATCCACAGCTCCTGTCAGGTTTTATTTATGATTTTTTTTCTTGTTCAAAGGGGGGAAAAGTGGCAGATTTTTGTGAAAAATAGTTTTTTTCTTTGTTTTTTTGTTTTAAAATCAGATGCTCTCTTCTTAAGAGGAAAATGTATTTTTTTGATACAACTGAATAACTAAAAAGTTTACGTATAAACATAAAAGTTATTGAATTTCTTCTTTTCTCCTATTAAAAGACAAAACCTCACAGAATTTGTGTTTTTAATACCGCATATGTGTTCAGATCAGGCGGGTAATAAAAATAACTGAATAAACCGATTAAAAGGGGTTTGAAAATATTCAGCTTTAAAACCTAAATATCGTCTTAAAGACATATATTCTTTTATTCACTTCCAAGCCAGACCCACTATACAGTAAGTCGCTGTCAGTCGGTGTATGACTTGCGGTATTCTGCACAGTATGCCGCTTGGCTCAGGAGCTGCTGGCTCTGGTAGTGAAGGAGAGTCAGAGGATGCCAGAAATGTCGCACCTCCAGGCGCGGCCTTTGGTCCTTCATGACGACAACGGTGATGGGATTATAGGAACCACCCTGCTGCTCCACGCAGAGCGGGCACCCAAAGGCTACAAACAACAAGCTGGTCCCACACTCCATCACACACAGACACACGCGCACATGCAAATGAGTGTATGTTTGAATATGTTTACAAGGGTGGAGGGGAAGGGCTGGATGAACCAGTGACAGGGGTAGAGTGATGACATTTTTGTGGCATTTCGTGTCTTTCTCTTAACATTTGTGACACGAGATTAGCATTGGAAGGCTGCGTGGTGTGTCTCGCTGGGTGTGTATGTGTGTGTGGATGGAGGGCGTTTGAGACCAGATCAGAAAAGGGCCCTGCAGACAGACAAACAAGTAATAAAGGCACTTTCTCCATTTCCTCCTCCTCTGTGTACATGCCAACCCACAAAGCTGTGGGACATTCTGGGAGTCACAGTACCAGCTCACAGTAACAACAAACCCCGTCCCTGCTTTCCATCCAGCAGCAGTCACTTAGGAGTATTAATTACCGCTCTGAATTTCCTCCTCCATAGCCGACCGTGTCCCCTTCAGACAAACAACCTCGGTGGGAGGATCTTGATTATTATAGCTTCTGAAAAGTCAGATAGTCTTTTTATTGAAGTTGCCCACTGGCCATGCAGGTTTCTCTCCATCTCTCTCTCTATCTTTCTCTGTCTCATGATTACTTTAAGTGTCTCTCATCCATGATTCAGACCAAATCTTGAAGGATAAACTGGTGCCCTTGTGGCCAGGAGGTTGATGAGGGAGACTCCCATGTTTGTGGAGGTTTTCAAGTCATGCAGCTCACGTGAGGTTAAAGCAGCGGGCACGCACATGCTGAGGTTTGGCTGCTGTTCTGTCCTTCACCAGCAGGGAGCACTGTGGGTCTTTGAAAAATCCCCAAGTCCACGTCTGCTCACAGTCCAGTTTCATCTGAACTGCCTGTAAACATGAACTTTTTATCACGAATGAAAAAAAGGAACTATAAAAAGGAGATATGGTAATAGGTAACTGATAAGATTAAAGAAATCACTGTAACTTTAAGGAAGTTTATTGAAACCACATTGAAAACAGTGGACCACATGCCTGCCATGTTGTACTTATTATATTTGTGCATAAAACAACTTCATTGTGTCATTTTAAAATGTAAAGAAAGCGTGCCTTTTTAACCGCAATTTGATACCATCTTCCGCAGTACCAGAGGAGGAACGAGCTCGGGTTTTGGCGTTCAGCACCGTGGGTTTTCATTATAAAAAAATACTTGACTCGGGCACATTAATGATTCTTCCCTTTGCCATTTTCAAAAAGGTTAAAAGGAAACTCCATCTTTTTCATTGGAAAGTTTGAAATGTTTAAGAATCGCAGACGTGCGAGAACGCATTTGGAAAACCTCGGCCCGGCTCCTAATCCTCCCCGCTCATCTGTCTTCATGTCTTTAACCCATTAGTTTGATTCACTGCCTCTGGAGCAGGAAAGTGAAAGCTCAGGCCGGCACTTGTCTCTCCTATGGCTGTGTCCACTATATCCCTTTCGTGTGGCACTTTATGGCCTGCTGGAGAGGGGTGGAAGGGACATGTATGTGTGTGTGTGGCTGAAAAAGAAGACTAGAAGGGGGGGGGGCGGGGGGGGGGGGGGATAGAAAATTGGAG
>VUQR01010342.1:0-15871 GCA_015108515.1 Hemichromis elongatus | reverse complement strand
AGGTGGGGGAGATAGATATAGGGAGATTCAGAGGGTTATTTGTCCCTCTTCCCCTCTCTGAGAGCTAGGAATCATGGGCTGCATGACAGGTCGCCTGCACCCGTTGGGGGTGATCTATATGAGGCCCTCTTTATTGGCAATTTCAACCCAGGGACAGATGAGACTCCAGCCAGCCAGCTGGACAGCCAGACTATGATGAAAGCAACCAGGACTCACCTGTGACTCTCGCACTGAAGGCTAGAGAAATAATGCATCAGAGGTTATATGTGGAGCTATGTGTAATGTGTATGTGTGTGTGTGTGCTCTGTAGATGTATGAGCCCTGAATGTGTGTGGTAGAAATAATGTATGGCTGCTGTCATGCCCAGAGGTCTCTGTTTAGTATGGAGGGAATCACTGAGCTGTGTTGCAGGCAGATTTCGATTGAGATGCTTTGGATACTTTACATATTGTTGAAATGTAGGGTAAATAATTCAACTCAGAGCAACAGTCAGGAACCTGTCCGTGACTTATTGCTTTTGGCCTGCGTGGAGTAACACTGCTGTGAACATGCGTATTTCATAACAAAGCGAATACACGCGCTGCATGTGCACAATATAAAACTCCGTCTGAGTCACATGAGCTGCATATTGTTCCGAGTGAGCACAGAGGAATGTTAAAAAGTGTCCTGCATGTTGGGATGATTGCAATAAAACATTAAAGCTACCATAAGTGCTAAAATATTACTTTCTGATTCTGACTGAACTGAAACTCGTCTCCATTCTCCCACAGACTCTTCTTAACATCCTGCACTGAGTAACACCGATATCACATTCAGCCCCCTTTTTTCTCCCAAGTCTGTGAAACACATTTTCCCATTTTTCAAAGTCCTGAATCGCACCAGGCAAATCACTGGGAACTAGCATGACAACATTCAAGCTCTGAGCAGACAATATATCCCGAGGCCATTCCTCCATCCAACACACTGCTGAATGAAAGACAGAAGCTTGCAAAGTGACGAACACCATGAAATAGCCCTGTAATGAACAATTGCTCTCATATGGGGTAGGCCTGTTCAAGTCAGGAACAGCCATTAGACCCGTCTCCCTCTGTTCACTCCTAATCGATTAGTACAGTCCGCAAAACATTGATCAGCAGTTTGCTTTCAAGTGTCGAGACGGTGGAAAGGTTTGGAAAATGCAGATTTTAAGGGCGCTGAACAGGTTCAGAGAGGAGAAGGCGGAAATTTTCATTTGTGGCTTTGAATGCAGCAAAGAAGAGGAGATACATTTGGAGTCACAATGGTGAGGATACTTCATTTCTTTTATCACTCACTATGTGTTTAAACATGCATTTAATCGTGAATTATTATTAATATCATTCCAAACTGGTCACAGCAGTAGGTTGCCCCCCCCTTGAGTCTGATTCTACTAAAGGTTTCTTCCTGTTAAAAGGGAGTTTTTCTGTTATGGGTCTACGGCATGATAACAAGATACAGTCTGAATTAAGAATTAAGGGTCTTGTGTGTACAACAGTTTATTTATAAATTATTATTATTTTTTATTTTTTCATCACTGAGTGTGGTTTTTGTTGTCCGGTGTTGTTATGTTATGTTTGTTTAAATGTTCAAAATAATAAAAACTTTAATTACAAAAAGGGAGTTTTTCCTTCTCACCGTCGCCAAGTGCTTGCTCACAAGGGGTCGTCTAATTGTTAGAGTTTTCTATTTTTAGTATTTTACTTTACAAAATAAAGTGCCTTGAGGCGATTGTTGTTGTGATTTGGGGCTATGTAAATAAAACGTATTTGAATTTTAGTCTAAGTTGTAACATCTGTGTCCAAGGGGATAGGATGGCAGCATTTAAGACTGAAGATAGCAAACACATGATTATCAGTTTATAACTGATTCTGATTTACTAGCACATGTATAGTGGGAAGAGTGCGTGTTTCATAAATCATACTGTAATCACGTGTGTGCGCAAAATGAATGAGGCCCATTGACTGCATGCGTAACAACGCAAAATATGGAATCCATTCTGTCACTTTAATCAATTGTTAAAATCCACTGAAGGGTTACCATAACACACATTTCTGGAGCTGAATGCGGTCAATAAGACAAAAGAAAAAAATGGATTGATTGTTTTTGCAACTGCTGGACACTAAACATTAAAGAATGTAAGTGTGTTAACAAAGTACCAGGCTTCACAATGGCTCTTGGAGGTGCTGTGCCACTTTTTTTCCCATTGTTTTCTTAAATCTTTAAATGCATCAATTAATCATTTGATCTGCTAATTGAAACAACTGTGCTCCAGCTGTTTAAACACTGGAGATTACGGCTTAAATGTTCTTCCATGTAAAATGTATTCTTCAGTTGTAACTCAGCTGACATACCGCACATGTATTGACTATACTGGTCTGTAGATGTAAGCCAAAACGTCGTTCATTACATCTCACTTACAGCATGCAGGCTCACACACTTACAGTACTTCATTCCATTCTACTTTGCTGTAATAACCTAACTTGTCTCTCCTGACGCTTCATTTCACAAATACGGCATATAATGACTGAATTCATGTGCACCATATACGCTGCTACCTGCGTGCATACCATATGTCTGAACTGGTTTAAACTTACCTCTTGTGCGTTGTGTCGTATTCTTGCCAGTTGCTGTCACTGCTTCTCAGTTTTTGTCATTCTGCGCGTCTGTGTTTTTCCTCCCTGCCTCCACATACACTCAGCCCCTAATTAACTTAATAAAGTGTAGCAATTTTGACATTTAAGGGCCTAATTTGCTCCACAGTAGCAGACTGGCTGACCGGCGTTGGAGATAACGTGGACTGACAGGATCAGAGAAAAGTCTGTTTATCTGAGGAATTAAAGGGTAAAAAGAGGCCTGGCTCAATGATAGGTGCTCTCCTGTATGATGTGCGTGTTTGTGAGAGAGAGAAGGGACAACTTTTATGACTGCATGTGCGTAAACTGCATTTGTCTGCATGTAAGTGAGAGACAGGCCTAGTTATTAGTTAAATGGCTTATCATATAGGCTTATAGAGGGAGTCCACTTATTTAGATCTGTCAGTGCTGTCCGTTTGCAGTGTTCAGCTTTGCGACCTTTGCCTCAGGTTTCCTTCTGGCTTGCTGGTGGCACTTTACATGAGCTGTGTTCTGTCTTTGCAAATCTCCCTCTTAATGAAGCTATCAGATTTACCAATAGAGAGAAAGACAGAGGCACACACAGATGCACACACACAGCAGTGCTCTGTTTGGCGATATAGCCAAAGACAATCTTCCCATCTACCTGGGGGGACCGGCTAGTGCCAGCCCTCGCGGCTATACACATCCTCCATCAAAACATCACTGACAGAGAAGTCAAGTCTCGCTCTCTCACACTCTCTCTCTTTCCCCTCCTGCCGCCTCCGACCCGTAACCCATTTATCTTGAGATAACTTTGTCAGATTGTCAACCAAACTCTCCGGTGGGAGCTGAGCCCAAAGCCTATTACGGGAGAATCAGCGCAGGCCGAGGCTGGTCACCGCTAAACGGATACTCCCTCCGAGCTCTCTCTGCCTCGACTGCATTATTGGGGCTGCTGTTCCCCCACAGCCACTCGAGTCAGCCAGTTAGACAGCTGGTAATCAGGTTGCTGAAGTCCCACACTGTTCCAAACTGCGCTGCTTTATTGATTACATAAACAAAGACTGCTTATCACTGAGCAGATGTAATCCTTGTAAAGTGTAAGTATAGCTGCAGTGAGTGTTGTTGACCTCTGGTGTCACTCACCCTTCCTTCCTTCCCTCTGGCTTATAGGAATGAAATGTATGTACACTTACTGAATAATCAAAACACTTAATTTAAGCGGGAGCTGTGTTGGGTGGCAGCAGTGCTATCAGAGAGATGAGTTTGATTTTGAGAGTGTGTGTGTGTGTGTGTGTGTGTGTGTGTGTGTTCTCTCTAAGCCCTATGCTTTGTGACATGTCACCCAGGACACGGTGCTATTCCCAGCCAGGAGACCTTGGGTTCATGAATAATTTGCCACTGTTAATCTTGAGTAGTCTTGATTTATTCCAGGATGCCTTTAAAGCACCAACATGCTGTGGGCTTTCACAGGGACAGCTAGCAAACTAAGCAGACTAACAGCAGCAATAACGGAAACTGAAAGTTGCCGCTCTGTTTCCAGAGTTTTTATTTATTTATTTTTTCAAAAGATAAGACTCGGAGGCTTTTCACACTGAATGGGAGTTATTTATGACATAATAGCCAAGAGTGAAATGCTTTTATTTCCCTGACTTTGCAACAAGGTGAAGTTAGTACGACTTATTGATTCAGGATCTGACTGAGGTCCTCTTGGCTGACTTCACTTGAACATTGGCGCAACGCGCACCAGCAAATTAAGAGGAAAAATATGCTGTTGTTGATAGCGTGGACAGTTTTGTCAGTGAACTTTGCTACAGTGATGAGCAGTCAGGCTATGACACCGCCTAGTAATGTCAAAAAAAAAAAAAGAAGTTTGAACAGACTTTCCAACAAGACTGTCAATGGGATTAAAACAAATTTCACAGCTTTCATTTAAAGAAAAAGATTAGCTCTTTTGATAAAAGGTACAGAAATATTCATACATTTTCATTTACAAGGAACAAAAAGTAAATATTTGCTTTGTGAACGTGCTAAACTGATAAACTGAAACTTCCACAACCTAATGATAACCATGTTAATGGAAGCCTTTCTGAAAGCATCTATGAGAGCTGGCTTTCTGTGAGAAAATTGGCCTTTATTCCCTAATAGAAAACAAATAGAGAACGTTCCTATTTTGTCCACATGCAAAGCTACAGTCGGATTAATAAGGCATACACCCCACTGTGCGTGTCAGTGAATCACTCTAAATGCCTGCAATTAGTAATCAGCATGCTGTCATGCTAGCATTTCTCTACATACAAACAAACAAATCAAAAGCTTAAGACACGGACTGTAGTGCAAGAGGGAGGAAAAGAGAGAAAGAAAAGGCTTTGGATGACAGTTGATGCCAGAAGAAGAAAGAAGAAAAAAGAAAAGGAGAGGTGAAAGCACAAGGACCTTCTGATCTGTCAGCCTGAGATGATACACTCAAATATCTGTAAGTAGGATAGCATCAGGAAAAGGGGGGGGGGGGTTAAAAATGTGTGTTTTTACATTTTCTACATCAGCCTTCGTCATTTGCTCATCGTCCGAAGTAGCTCTAAGTTTGACCACTAAAAGCAAATGAAAAAGTGACGAATTCTGCGTTTCTGCCTCAATGTGAGTCTGTGTCATTTAACTGTCACACCTCATTTCTAGCAGGAGCAGTTATAGGCCGTTTCTTATAGGTAGCCGTTCCAGCCACCAGAGCCGCAACAGCACTGGTGGAAGAAGAGATTCATCTGTGGCTCGTACTGTATGTCAGCTGATAGAAGGTGACTCATAAAACAGAAACTCGGAAAGACAAAGGAGCCTCGGGTTACTGAGTTTCATTTGCGCACCAGCACCACCCAGCTCAGACTTTTACGTCATCATCATTATTTTTATTGCTATTTTCTGATTTTGGCTAGCTGCTGTTGTTTTTATATTTGTTTTTCTCAGGAGAGGAAGCTTTGGGTGAGTGTAGAAATGTGTACACATAAATAGATAGATGGACAGACATGGGTGAAGAGTGAGAGTGAAGGGCATGTCCACCCATGTCATCTTTCCTATAGCCATCTGTATGACACCCCAGTTTAGCAGTGTAATGACCCGGCACTAACAACTTTCATTTGGCTCTATTGAGGTCAGTGTACGCTCGAGTTTTTTGAACCATTAGCCTCAAATGCTAAAAAGCTTTATTAAGATTAACAGAATAGATTACAAATGATTAAACAAATGTTTATATGCTTTGCATATCTTTTTTGTGTGTCTCTTTTGGAGTTTCTTTGCACATCAAACTAAAATGAGTTATCCCCACATGTTTCTAAAGCTGGTGAGTAGGTTATTTAGAGTAAGATGTAATCAAGATAATGTCAACTGTCCTAGACATTTATTCAAACAAGGGTCTGCCTGACTGATAAAGAAAAACAAAGCTGCATAGCTGGTCTAATTGCTGGACATCTCGTGGAAAGATGCTTGTGGCTACTTTCTACATTGGAACCAGGCTTCTTAGAAAACATTGACAAACAACTGATTTGACAAATAAAGCGACCAGCTTCTGAAACACAGCCTTTCCGCACCTGCTTGTTTTTTTGTTGTTGACCCTGGTTTGCATGGTGCGTTTGTGTGTAGATGTAATCAGCTGTTAGGGTCCCAGGTGCTCTGCTTTTTGTTTTTCGGACCAAGGCCCTGAAGGACATGACAAAGATTGCCTGTTTGGGTTGGAGGGCTGAGCGCGGAGATTTATTCTAAGGTGGAACCACCACACTCGTCACTCTCAATAGGATCCAATGGTGTTTACTGAAGAATCCCGGGGGAAAACTCCCTAAACTGTTTGCTGAACCAAATTCAAACGCATTCATGGGATATTTCTTTGCAAGGGAACTTTCCATCTTGAGAAACTTACTTTTTTGACTGGACTCTTATTACTGCAAAGATACCTCTTTTCATCATGGTTTTCTGTTTAGTGGTCCTATTGTGCTATTGTTTTATCCAGCAGGTCAATATTAACTTGAATAAAAAAAAATCTGACCATCACAGTTATTATCTTAAAAATAATGTGTGTTCCAGAAAACCAGATTAAATATGTTTTTTGGATCAAAACAAACCCACTCAAGAGGTAACGTTCAAACCTGCATACAAGTTTGTACGGCTGGGTCATGTTCCGGCTTTGAGCTGAACACGTTGGCTCAAGACAAGGAATCAATTTCACCAGATGGACTTCAACACTTTTTGGAAGCATTGCAGGAGCAACTCTTTACTCTATGTAACTAAAAATAACAGCTGAGGCTATCTTTGATAGCAGCGTTGGAGGTCCGACGCAGAAAAGGAATCTGGTCAGAATAAATAACAGAACAGAAATAAACTATCACCAGTTAATGATGTTAGTCAGAGATTTTGGGAACTTATTGTACCTTTTAAGAGCCATGAGAACATTAATGGGCTACCTCTTTTATGTCTGTGTACGTCAAACAAACAAGCTAGCAGTTGATTAGCTTGCCGACTGGATCTGGGACAAAAAGGCTACCTCTGCTTAGTCCTAATGAAATATATAAATATAATAAAACCAATTTAACAGAAATCTTACAAATATAAAAATACACCCACCAGTGCCTTGTATTTCTACACTACAACACATTAATTATCGAGCTTTGGACGTGTTGGTGAGCCAAGCAACTGCTTCGGTCTTCATGCTAATGTATGCTAATAGCCTCCTGACTGTATAGGCTTCTATGTAAAGGAAAAAGGCAGAGTGGTCTTTTTTCAGTTCACGCTTGGCAGGAAAGAAATTGTTTTCAACAAGTAACCTTTTTTCATTTTATTTAAACTTCTGCAGCAGCTTCTTTGTGCAAAGGAAACTAAACTCTGTGTCTCTGTGGACCTTTAACTCACGCTGCAAGCTGCACCGTATTCTTTTCATAGAGCGGTGAGGAAACAGCATAAATCCAAGCCAAACCGATATGATGGGACGTCTCTGCTTTAACTTCTTAAGGTATTGCTTACTCGATTTTACTGATAGTGTACTACACAGTCTCACTACAGTGCTGCATTTAGATCATGCTGCACTGAGATAAACTCAAGGTAAAGTTAAGTTATGCTGTGAATCGTACTGTACATAGTATGAATAACTTGAGGACTATTTGTGGGAAACCCTGAGGGATCTAGACAGCTTAAAAACATAAACACATGCATTCAGGGCCTCTGTCTTTTCTAATTTCCTATCCGCCTAATCCACTTATAGCCAAAGAGCCACGATGTTTATCTCTGCGGATATATATTCACTTCCTACAGACACTTAATAACAAGGATGTCCTGTTTTTTGGTCAGTCTCAAATAGAGTTAAAGCTCTCCTTTGTTAGACTTACTATTTGCAGGTAATACGGTTTAGCCTTTGACTGATAATGGACAGAAGGAAGCATACATTCAACTCTTGACCATGTTTGTTTTTCATTCAAAAAAGAGAGGCTCTAATGTCTCATTTACCAATGTAATTATAGTACAATAAAAACACCAGCTGGATATAGATAAGATTATTACTTAGATCACAGCTGTCTATCCTTGACAATACAATCTCCGTTAAGCTACCCTGCTTTTGGTTGTTAACCAGATTGGCAGTCTTGTTAGCATCAGCCTAATAACACTACCACTGCTGTGCAACTCAAATATCAGTCTGTGTTGAAGGGAGATGGGTGAGAGAGTAACTAGCAATAATAAGAATAACCTTAATGTGTTTCAGAAGCAATAAAGCAATACCGGACCAGAAAAATCCACCACGACCTGTCTGAATACAACCAGACGATGTGTGCAGTGGCCGTGACTAAGTGCACACAAATCATCTGAGAAAAAGACTGCAATGGCGGTGCATTATATCGATTTCGTTTTTGGGGCTCTTCTGTTTTGAAGGGGAATGCTAAATGACTGAGACAGCCCCCATCATTACCCCGAAAGACAGAGCAGGGAGGCTCCACCTCACCTTCCCAGTCAATTCGAGCTAGGGATGGAGTGAGGGGGCGACTGGGTGGATAGAGAAGTCTTCGCAGGACGGGTAGCCTGCCTGTCATCTCTGTCCCATCACTTGCTCGCCAATCTAACTAACTATACTCTCCTGTGGCCCAGTCTCTCTCTCTCTCTCTCTCTCTCTTCTCTCGCTCCTTCACTGGCTGGATTTTCTACCAGTGCTGACAACCCACATATAATTAAGGGCCATGAATGCAGTGCTACCTATGAGTGGAGCTGACAGCGAGAGACCTACCTTTAACTACTCTCCTCCTCCTTTTTGCTCTTCCAGCTCCTCCACAGCCGTTTAAGCAGCAGCTAGGCGGAAGGGCGGGCAGGCTAATTGATGGTCTCTTTTTCTGAGGAGGGTGGATCTGGGTGGGTATGTGTGAAGGCATGGGGGTGACAGTCCTTGGACTAGGGGGTGTTTAGATATCTAGACAGCCCCCTTTTCTTGTGACAGTCAGCCCACCCTCTTTTGGTCCATCTAGCGTTATTGACTGTTGTCCTGCTTCTCCAGCACATTTACCGCTCTCTTTCTCTCTGTCTCATCGCTTCTCTCTATGTTCTCGCTTCTGAAATGGCTGAAGGAGAGAGAGAGAGAGAGAGAGAGCGGGTAAAGGTACTGTATCTCAACATGGAGCCACAGACAGAGGCTATTATAGTGCTGTGTAAGCTTTGAGGGATCTAGTGTAGATTATCTTAGCCATGGAGGAATACGTGGCAGTGATTCACCTGAAGATGAAACTACGCAACTGGCGTGATGACTGAAAAAGATGATGGACAGAGAAGGAAAAAAAGAGTGACAGGGAAACCCTTCTTTGCACCCTCCTCCAAGAGATCATGTTAACTAGAGACGTTTGTCTATAAGTGTCAACACTGAAAGGCAGCAAAGTTATCTGCTTGCTCACACCCTGGTGATGCTGCTGCGCCGACCAGCAAGCAAACAGGGGGAGTGAGGAAGATTAGGGTATAGAAGAGGGGGTTCCGGTCGGGAGCCGTCAAGTGATTAGAGCAATTACACGTCAAGGATCTGTCACAGCCAATCAAATCTGCCCCTTTCGTCTACGCGGAGCCTGGCGAGGGGGTGACCCAGACCTGCCTGTGTTAGCTCAGCCGCATCTTTCACTCAGTGTGTGTGTTGGTAGTGATGTTGGTACAGAGGCCTTTCAAAGAGACTCCAGGTTATCTACTCCTAACTAAAAAGGGAGCAGTATTAGTTTATGTATTTTTTTGTCTTTCTGCACATGAAAGGTTTGCTACGATACAAAATAGTGTTAACGTAATAAATGTACCACTCACTGATGAAGTGTACAGCCTTTTCCTCACGTTCCTGAAATGTCTCCCATCAACACTTCCTTTGCTCTCTGTGCCATCGCTCCTTTTCCTCTCCTGACTTTTTGACTCCTTTTGTTGATGAGCTGCAGCCAAACTTTGGCTCCAGATCCTTTCTTATCTCTCCTGTACAGGACAATCGCACTGATACTTGTGTTTTCCAGGAGCCAAAATCATCCCGGGCGACTGGAAGATAGATTTTTATCTTTGTGTTAAAGAAAAGCTTCTTCAAAGCGTTTTATTTTTTTCAAAGTAGTTTTGAACACACCAAATTTTTTGGTAACTGATCAGGAATATAATTTGTTTTATTTAAAGAAGCAATATAACCCGTGCTCCGGTCCTACTCCTGAGCATCATTAATTACATGCAATGTGTTGTCAGTGGCATTACACAACACCAAGACTTTTAGTTAAAGGTATAAGGTAAAAGAGCCTGTCTTACTTTGGAAATTTTAATTAATAATACGAATTATAATCCTAACTATTTTATTTTGTCCCATATCTGTAATATTTGAACATCTTATTATGTTATTCACTATCAGGCTAAAGCTATTCTGTACCTGTTAGTTCCCTCTGCTCATTCCCTCTTTACTTCTCCTTATCCCTCTGCATCCTTTCCTTTCTCTCCTGCTTGTTTGACATTGCTAAATTCAGAGCTGTGACACTAAACGAAGACTTTTGGCAGCGTAGCGTTGTTACAGAGGACTGAACGGACCCCGCAGATCCCCTGCCACGAGAACCCTGGCAGCACAGCTCTGGGATCGCTGCAGACGACCCGTGCTGTTTCTGAACCTCCTGCGCTTGTATGTTTACACGTGTTCTTCTGTGTTGCTGTTCCTCTGTGCATCTCAGCCCTTCCTGACCTTCCCTGTGCGCAAGTGCTGCTATTGTACAAACATGTTATTTCAGTGTTGGGTTAGAGAGTGTCTCAGAGGTCACGCAGATTCCGCTTTTTATATTTTTTACAGCTACCTAGATACAGAGTCACATGTAGATACAGAACTGTACAAGAACAGTAGTAATAAATATGCAGAATATAGAAAAATTACCTGGTAATATTACACAGGCTCTTTGACCTGCAAGCACATGACAGATAAGCTATAGGCAGGGTGTGAATGACTCTTATAGCGCAAATTATTTAACATGAAGACGTGTTGTGTATCTTGCATTCAAAGACTACACAGTTAAGAACACATCGGGTAGATCAGTTTTTGTTTGCAATTACATTTGTAATAATTTTACATGCTTTTATCATGTATGACCTCCACCTTTGAGATGCAAAATACCACCGCTCTGATTATACACCGTCGTGAAATATCTGGTTAAGTGACTGTAAATTTCTGGGTGTGACGGTCTTACAATGAGCTTACATGCAGAGTGCGGGTGTGGAGCTTTCTGATGCACGAGCGTGAATAATTTCAAGTATAAATATATATATATATATATGTAAACGTATACCACGCCCCATGTTTCTCACAAATAAGAGTGATTATGAGCGATTATCCTCAAAAACCCTGCATGCTGTACACATATGTCATATGTGTTTGATTACATATGTGCATAAAATATGAGGATTACTTGTGTTCTATAGCAGGCCTTTTGCAATTTAAAGTATACAAGCAGACTGCCCCCCCGCTCTGAACTTTCTCTTGTTTTATGATCAAAACAAGCGCAAAGACAGAATAGAGACTGACAATAGTTGGTTGACGTGTTTAGCGACATAATTATTTATGAATGTTGTTCGGTATATTGTCTACATTAAATTAATGCTTTAAATGTAGTAATTTGCTCCACTGCAGACGCGTCTGTTTGTTAAGTGGGCTAATCTTCCTTAGCCTTTTAGAAAAGCGACCACTAAGAATAGCAAACAGTGACAATCTGCCAGAAACTGTGACTGGCTGGGGCTGGGAATGTATGCTCCGGGCATTTTCCAGCCCTATCTCAAAACCTTACATCATCCATTATTCTCCAGCTCATATTGATATGTGATTTTTTTTTTCTTTTATCTGCGTACAAATTCGAGATGACAGACGCAGAAGAGCAAAGAGGAACAAAAGAACTCAATATGTAATTTCCTCTCCATCCTTTCTTGACTCCAAACAGACACATGCATAATTCTTGCAAGTGTTGTTGATGTTGTTTGGGGTTTTTTTTTTTTTATCGTTCTCTATCTTTGGCATGATTGTTTTTGAAGTTGAAGTCAGATATATTGTTTGTGATGTCTCCATGCAGTCCGGCTGTCACCAGCCCCCAGTGTCTACGTTCTAGATATTATTTCTGGCTGTCCGTACTCCATCTTAGGGGCACAATGGAGCCTCTTTCATTTTCTGTGTCATAATGCGATAGCACAAATTTCCCTGCGAGGCATCACACTATTGGAAAAGCGAATAACATATGTTGTGTCTCAAACTCACCCTTCTTCCCCTTATCCCACTGGTGCAGATGACCAGTGAGTCTGCCAGTGCCAAGGGCTGAGGATGAAGAGGGAAGGCAGGAGGAAGAAGAGAGTGCTCTGGAAACATGTCACATAGACTATCATTCATCTCCACGGTCAGGTAGCAAACAAATTCGTCCCATCAGAACCCAGAAGAGGAGCCACAATCCATTAAATTCAGAGTACCTACACCACTAAAACATGGCTCTGTAATGTGTTCCCCGTATGTTTTATTGATATTGGAGGAGAATAGTCTTTGCGCTGCCCTGAGGAACCTTCACAAAGCAGATTATCTTTTCTTTGGCATGTACTCTGACTTGGTGCTGCTTTCCAGGAGGGTATGTGTTCGCGTCTCTCTATGCTTCTTTTTTGTTGTTGTTGTTGTCGTGTATCATGTTTCACTTGGTGGCTTGGCCCTGCTAATCTTTCAATCAACACCGAGCTTGCGGGGCATTGCTGGCAGCTTTGCTATGGAGGAAAAAACAAAACAAAAAAAACAAAACAAAACAAAGGAGGATAAATAAGCACAACGCTAGAAGAACTACATACCCCGAGCAGCAGATCCTCACTGCAGGCCATGCTCTGATGCGAACGCCGTTTCCATATGCTTCTTTGAAATTAATGGGGACTGCTTTGACAGCCAGGTAGCTTCAGATGGCTTATCTATCCCTTGATTGGAAGATGAAGCTCGGTTATTAAAGGGAGATAAAGAGAAAGTAAAATGGGGAGCAAGAGAGTGAGCTGGTGAGTGGGAAAAGACGGAGAGTTGGTAAAAGTGAGAGTGGGTTCAGACGAGGCGAGGGAGATGATGAAAAGAGTAGCCACTCAGTCCTTTGAGACTCCTTTTCTTCCCTTGCTGCCAAATTAGCCCAATTAGTCAAAGTGGCCTCTGTTCGGGCTGCTGTCAAACCCCAACACCGCTACAGCAGCGCCAGCGGTCATTCTCTCTCATTTAAGTCAAGCTTTTGACTCTCTCCTTTGCATCTTCTCCTGAGCCACCTGCACATGTCTCCGCTGAATGATTACTCGTAAGAGATGTGTGTGTGTGTGTCTGCGTGTAGATTCCCTGTGCGTGCTCGCATGTGTTTGTGGAGAAAGCTTGAAAGGGAGACGTTCCCTTTAAATCAATCCCGACCTCGCCAGCATGGTGCCCGCGTGTCCTTCTTATGGCTGCAGCTTCCAAAGCTGAGGTGTGAGAACTTTTTTTTTTGTTCCTCAGGTAAAATCCACCGAGTGTCTTTAAAGCTCACGATCTCGGCAAGCCTTTTATCTTTAAACATCTGAAGGAGCAAACTTTCACACAGTGCAAAGGAAAAGATTTGAGAAAGACAGTGCAGAGGATGAGTAAAGTCTACAAAAAAAAATAAAAATGCCGTGAGCACGGCGTATGTGTGTGCTGGTTTGAAACACAATAAGTTTACTGTAATTGTTTATTTTGCCACCCTAGCTCTGGGTGAAAATAAGGCAACGTCACCCTACAGCTGTCCTTACGACATCATGTTGTCAACCATGAAACAAAAGCTGCAATCCTTAAAAATCAGCTACACCTTGTTCCCAAGATTAAGGAACCGTTTATAACTCCTCGGCAGCCGCACTCATCTTTCATTGGGAATGTCTGAAACTGGAGGAAAGCTGGTCTCTGATAATCACCTGAGAATGACCGCCTTGGGAGAACAGAGACAGAAGACGAAGAAATGAGAGAGAGATCGAGCGACGGATGAGAGGCGGAGGTTTAATTGGACGACCTTGTTGCATGAGCAAACACACCTTAAGCCACATGAAGGGTAGCGGCTAGACGGGGAGAGCGCCACTAAGTGAGCCAAAGTGTAGGCATTCATCTCTTTAATTTACTTCACCAGTGTTGTATTTCACCCTGGGCTCTGTCATGGGGAAGCCAAACACAGATCTGACCGTCTCACACGAAGGAGGAAGTCTGTTTACCTGTGTGAGAGTGTGTGTGTGTAAGTATGTATCTGAGAATTTGTCATGGCTCAGAGGCTGTCTAATGTATGACAAATACACACCATGCCACAAAGATGCTCCAACCCAGGGATGCATAACTCGCCTAAGGATACTAGATCTGCTTTGTCTGCAGTACAATAAAGAGGTGAATGAGTTAGAGCTGAAAGAGGCTAACGGCATCTTTGTGTGTCTTGAGTGAAAATGATTATGGTGTGTTTTGAATTTTATTTTTGAATCTTTTTAAACTGATATATTTATTTTTCTTTAATTTACAACGACTTGGTTTTCACCAAATTGTAATATTTGAGATATTGATGTTAAAAGGCTCTTGCACTGTATGATGAAAAGCATTACAGTTTCATGTACTTCAGTGCACTCTGCACATACTCTATCTATATGCTGCAAAACACAGTTTTAGTAGTTTTATTACTGTAATCATTTCACATTAGGCTTGCTGACACGGACTGTCAAAATCGTGTCTGTACACCGCAAAATTGTTTGGGGCTAATGATGATCCTGTTGGATTTGTGTCACAAGGTGTTCAGAAAGATCACTTGAAAAGCACTGATAGGAATGGACACAACTCTGCACCTAATCTGCCACAAAAAACAGAAACGCACGCACAGACTTGGAAAGAGAAGCAAAGTGTGTAATCATGGATGGGAGGCCCTGCAACACCCTCTTATTTTTTGTGAAAGGCTAAAGTGATAAATTCCAGTAACTGATAAATACACTCCTGTAAACGTATGAACATGTATGTCGATGTCTATGACACGACCCCAGAGTCTGGGCGGTACTTCACTGACCTGATTCAGTCAGGTCTCTGTTCCCAGCCTCCCCTCCTCTTCTATTTTAAACCCCCTTTCTTCCTCCATACATTCTTTTTTTATTCCCTTTCCCTTTTTTCCACCAGCTTCATTCTTCTCTCCTGTCATCACCTTGTTGGTTTCACATAATTTAACTTGAACTTTTTTTTTTAATGTTTATTTATTTATTTTTTTGCATTTTAAGGCTTAAAAATCTGTTTTGATGGCTACATGTCGAAACAACTTTTGTGTTCCCCGAGTATAACAATCAAAGATATTTTGCTGATTTTGCCCAAGGGGGACATATTTATTGGTGTTTATGATGTTTTCTATATTTTTTATTCATTTTCAGTCACAGAAAACATAACAGCAGAGTGGAAACAGAAAATCTGTTTTATCTGTTACTTCTGAAACAAAGTCTCTGTTTACAGCCTGTGTAATGAAGGTCCTCTTCATTGCTAGATTAAATCCAACATATATGTTTGCATCATGCTAATGTGTAGAGACAGACACTGGACAGAAATCTATAAACTTGGAGGTCAGAGCTAAGTAACAATCTACATTTTTATGTGTACCAATCAGTGTTGCTCCAGTTACTTGGAAAAAAGTAATTAGTAACTAGTTACTGATTACTTCTCCAAAAAAGTAATCTCATTACTTTACTGATTACTTACTTTCAAAAGTAATTAGTTACTTCTTACTTTTTAAAAACATAAAACACACAATGAA
>VUQR01010341.1:0-12836 GCA_015108515.1 Hemichromis elongatus | reverse complement strand
TTGAAGGATTTTTTTTAATCTTCAAGTACCGTCCATCCACCTTAAATTTCTTCTGCTTATCTTCTAATACATCTCCTTCAAAATTCAACTGTAGCTCGTCTTTTACGTGCTCATCATTAAATCTGTACTCACTCTGTGTCGGTAATAACGTAGCCAAAGACATCATCATCTTTCTTCTTGCTGGTTTTGACGTCCAACTGTAGCTCAGGAACGTGCATCGTCTTCTTGTGAGGTTCATCGTACACGAGAGAAGCAGGAGGGGGTGCCACCTCCTTGATCCAGCCTTCCACCTCCGACACCTCCTCTACAGACTGGGTGGTGTCCTTCTTTTGCACTGCCACCCCTACTTCGCTGGTCCGACTCTGGACATTTTCCAGCCCCACCTGCTGCCCTCTGGGTGTTTGTTCGGCATCGTCCGGTCCGGTGAAGGAACTTTTGTCAAGGTAGGCGAGGAGCTTTGTAAAGAGGCTGCCACTCTCAGTCTGAAATAAGAGCCAATGAAATATTGTGGGTAAGTGGACTGGTTCTCATATAGTGCTTTTCTACTCTGAGCACTCGAAGCACCCATTCACATAAACACTTTTTGTAAGTCCTTCTATCTGACGTTCACGTGCATTCATACAGTGATGGATGCATCAGAGAGCAACTTGAGGTTAGTATCTTGCCCTAGGATATTTGGCTGGAGGATCAAACCGCCAACCTTTACAATTAGTAGGCGACCTGCTCTACCACCTGAGCTACACACAGCCACCCCAAAACTAAGATTTCTGTGTTGCAGGAATCTTCAACAAGTTTTTCCAACACTGTAGTAAAATGACTCTGGTGGGAATAGAACACGCAACCTTTGAACTTCATCTGAAACAAACCAATAGAGGTCCAATGTGCTGTCCATTGCACCACAGAGCATTGTCAGACAGTATGGATCCAATTCTTTTAACCAAAATTATTTCAAAGATTTTCTCTGATATGACATGTAATTAAAAAAATTACAAACCGGACTAATGAGCTCGATGTTTAAAGCTTTCATAAACAGATGTTTGCATTTATTTCTTCACGCTTTTCAGATTTTTTAAATAGTATATAGATAGTATAGATCTGCCCACTTCCAGTTTTCTAAACAAGCAAAAACGATCAAACAAACCTTTCTAAACAAGCAATAAAAACATACTTTACAAAAGAACTTTGCATTTCTACCCGTTTGCCTCCAACATGTGCCAGCTCTAGCTTAGTGGATTTGAGAGTCAGCCCATATTTCACCAGGACTTAGAACCAGTTTATACACAGTGTCTCTAAAAGAACACGAGGTGACGTCTGTGGCAAGCACTTCATAAGAGAAAGAATCTGTGGGGTGCTTTCTCTAGCGATAGCCCTTTCCTTCTTTCTGCTCTTTTTTTTGTTTTGCTCTTGGTGGAAATTCATGCCCTGCTCCCAACAGGTAAAATGGATATTTTAAAAAAGCAAGTGATTTGCAAACATCATAAACTTGTATTTTATTCACAACGGAACGCAGAAAGTAAATCAAATGTTTAAACTGAGAAAGTTAACAGTTTTAAGAAGAAAAACATCTGAAGGTTTTAGATTTGTTGGCAGGAGCATGTCTCTAAAAAGTAAGAACAGGGCCACGTTTACCAATGTGCAGCATCCGTTCTTCATTTGAAAACAGTCCATAAACTTCTGAGAAATGAGGAGAGCAGCTGATGGACTTCTGGGAGAGGTATGGGATCCGATCTTTGTCTAATTTAATATTCTAGCTTCTCAGTAGTTCAGGGTATTCTTTGTCATATTTTTAATTTCATTACAATTGGTTTCAGTTGCTGAAAGATCTGGACTACGGAGCAGGCTAGCTCTGCACCTGGACTCTTCTATAACTGTACAAAGCCCTGGTGTTATAATAACAGATGAAGAATGTGATTTGTCATAGTTTGCTGAAATATAAAAGGCCTTTCTCTGGATGGGAGCATATGTTGCTCCAAAACCTGCGTATACCTTTAAGCATTGAAGGTGCCTTTCCAGATGTGCAAGCTGCTAATTCCATAGCCTCCAATGCACCCCCAAACCATCAGAGATGCAGGCATGGATCCATCCTACCTTGTGTCACTGGTTAAAGCTAGTACTGGTGGGAGTTATTTTCTTGTCACATTTTGGATTATTTAGTATCCACTGAGCATTGTTTAGCCAACCTGACTGTTGCTTCCAGGAAGATAAGGTACACCATGTGACTCATCTCAAACATGAAAATCAGTTGACTGGACTGAGACGGTCTCTACAGTCACCAGATCACAACCCAACAGAGCACCTTTGTGATGTGGTGGAATGGGAAATATGTCTGTAGCTAACAAACTGGCTGTAACTGCGTGCTGTTAGGCATACCTAATGAAGTGGCTGTTAAGTGTCAAATGAAACAATATTGAATCAAGTTCTTTTACTTTTAAACTGAACTTGTGGGGGTTTTCTTGTTGCTGACATTAGTGTGTTGGCGATCTGCAGCTACAGGCGTGAGGAAATAATTGCCTTGAATCAAAGAACAGCCACCCTGTCAGACTTATACTGAACAGGGTTTTAATATGCTATTATTCTTCTGGTCCTAGCTTCAGGGTAATTGCTCGTCTTGTCAGGAACCACATCTCACTGCAGCAGCAATGCCGCGTGAGCTAAAAACATAGTTTGTTCTGTCTCTGAGCACTTTAAAATATAATCTTCTTTGCAACTTCAAATTGTTTTTTTGTTTTTTTGGGACCAGCAAGATGCATCAGCCTGGAGGGAATTTTCAACGAGCAGAAACAAAATAAGAAATGAGTACAAGAAATAAGCACAGAGAAGATGTTGCTTCTACTCCGGCGTTGATGTCAGCAAATCTTATCATGGAAATATTTTTCGCTACAAACACAAATAAAAAGTAGTCGAAAATGAGAATCAAATGACATGTTACATTTTATTTGTAAAGTCAGATGTGTGGACAAATGAATAAGAGTCCCGCAGTAACAAAATCCCTTTCACTAAGCTGAATGGGTTTTTATCAAACACTGGCAGATCACTATCGCTCCAAAGGTAGTGCAGCATCCAGTTATGTTATCTGACATAAAGCTCTTTGATAAAAGTCAGTCTTCTGGATTAGAAAGGTGTGTATTTGTTTATGGACACGTAATGTCAATGTGGAATTTTTCAGTCTGTAAAGATGAAAAACATTCATTCATACGTATGAGACATGAGAGATGGAATAAACACAAATCAGCAGAGACATTCGGGCTATTTTACAAACTGCCGTGACAACCTGTTGTTATGGCTGTAGTCACATGTCTGGAAAACAAACATTTTAAATGCATAAACATAACATTTTTAAGAGATTGACATGTTTTAGTTTAAAATCTGTATAATTGTCAAACTAAAGCATGTCTGCCTGCATTAGTCTTCTTCTTTATAATGCAGCACTAAAGTTACTGACTAGTTGTGTGTAACCGTCATAGTCTGTTGGTTATTCATGACCTGCGAGTGTTTTGTGTCCTTAGTGACAGGACGTTCTTGATTCGGTTGGTTCTCACGTCTGTCTGGAGGTGAAGAGAAAAAAAAACTGTGTTTCATCAGAGATTGTAATCAGGTATGCATTGACTTTAAGATGCTCCTCTGTCATTAAAATCAAGGTTTTGTCAAAGTGCAAATGAAATTGGCTTGAAAGATCCTGCGTTGCCTCGATCGGGGGGAATTTTAAATAGAACCAACCCACATGCTGACTGATGCCTCGGTGAGACCTTATAACAGCCCCTTTGTCTAAACATAGTTTATTTTATTATGTAGCTCAGTAGTTTAGTCCAAGACAAATTGTCTATCTGTGATCTACTGTATCAGCTTCATTTCTACATCTCTCTACTGCACATGCTGAATATTTCAGCTGTTTTGAATAAAAGAGAACCGTGAAAAAAAAAAAAAAGAGTTTACTTTTATTTTTTTTAACCCAGCTTTTAGTTTACAGTATAAAGGACAGAATGAGTTCAGCATTGTTGTTACGAGTTCACCTTGTCCAACAGTTTAGCCTTCATTGAATCCAATTTACTCATTTATCCTTAAAAAAATGCACGTTCATAGTCTAAGGAGCTGTAAAGAAAAAGGCATCTGGACTTCTTTAGGTTCAACCTAAAGAAGTCCAGACGCCTTTTTCTTTACAGCTCCTTAGAACTACGATAACATGGATGGCTGAGAACCTTCACAGACGTACATTCATATTATTCACATTCATAGTGACAGATTTTCTTTATTATTTGAATAATTAAAAAAAGAATATTACTAGGACATAATAGCAGTAAAGCAATAACATAACTGAAAAAAAAACATCTTTATAAAGTTTTGCCTGTGCAAATAAAACTTTGGGACTAAAACTTAATCGATTTTGTTTTTTGTTGTCGGCAGTTCAGTCCTAGATAAATCCTCTGGGCAGTCACGTCATCCTTGCAAAGCGGCTGATGTCAAACGAGTTTCTTGTGAATACTGCGGGGACGCGGGTTCATCTCACTCCCTCGTTTAGAATATAATTGCTTTCAGTGTCAGCCTTTGCTTTGACATCTAAGTCTTCTCTTTCTGCTACTGATTGCTTACCTTGTCCTGCACATTTTGCTCCTCTGTCTCCGTGTGACGCTCTGTTAGGCGAAAGAGAATAAACATGTTGATACATTTGTTGTTTTTTTTTATTCAAAGCGGGAGAGAAAGACAGTAAAACAGGCGGTTTATGTAAAAATTCATTCAGGGCTAAAAACCGCCTTTCCAAATTTCAAGGCCATTTTCTTAAATCAAATTCATCCTTCTCTAAAATTTGACTGATCTGAATTTGCCCCCTGTGTAAATGACTTTTTCACTCATGCTGAAAAACCATTAGAAAACGTACATAAATGACATCTCTCATGTTTTCTGACCACAGTTTTTATGCATTTAGTTATCTGCTGAGCACTTTTAGTGATTGTGTAAACATGCGAAGCCTGAGTGGCCTCAGTGGACAATAAACCATTAACACTGGCTGGGTTTATGTTCTGCATTGAGCACAGGATGCTTATTTATTTTCACATTGATTTTTATGTTGCACTCTTGCGGCGACTTGAGAGCTCAGTTGTTTTTTTTTGTTTAATCCAGCCTACACAATTACGCATGTATTATAGACTTACTTTCCATCGCTTACTCAATACTTTAATTATGTAAAAACAAAATGAATCACTATAAAATTACCTTGAAGTGCTGCCAGTGCGACAGGAGTGCTCTCCTGAGGTTTCAGGGTAGGAACCTCCCCCTCCTCTTCTTCCTCTGCTTCTTCTTCTCCATCACTCAGCTCTCCTTCCAGGTCTCTCGGTCCTGGTCCCCTCATTCGGCTCAGGCCCCTGTTTAGTCCCTTGTCCCGATCAACTACCTGTAGAGCCTCAGCTATCAGGCTCGACAGCTGGTCCAAATCCTGCGGTGTCAGCGTATCCACGTCCACGTGCTGCCTGTCAACATTCTTCAAAACGTTCTGGATGAACCTCTCTGGAGGAGAGATGTAAGTAAAATAACAATGAAAGAAACAAATTGTTATCATTAAAGCAGACCAAATATTCTAACTGCACGCTCCATATTTGTATACTTGATCTCATATGATTCACAGTTCAAAATAATATTTATTGATCTTGTGCTGGGTTTGGGTTAAGTCACTCAGTTTACCCTCTGTCAGAAACAAGCTGCTTTAACTGCCTTTCTACTAGCTTTAAGCCAGCTTCCTTCTGATTGGCTGCCCCTCGTGACCAGAAGGTTCGAACAGCAGGTGGGTGGGAGAGCTGTGCGCCTGACACGACATCCTCCGTCTCTGACATCACACAGAGCCAAGAACAAATAAACAGAAGCTGAGTGTTTAGATTAGTGTATAGACTGCTGGGATTACATGGTGACTGTATGATTTGAAATTCTGGACGTGTTTATTATAAGCGTGTAGTTATAAGAGAAAACAAGGCAAGTCCCCATTAAAACCAGTTATGTCGTTTAGTTTAGAGGCAAACAGTCTCATTTCGTGTCTGCTGTCTGGATTCTATGCTCAGCATTAAATATTTTTAGGTATCCTGCTGTGACCATGTGAAAGCTGTGATTTGTAGTAATGAAGCTAGAGCTGTTTACAGAGCTTCTTTCAGGTTTACAGCGAGTTTCAGCTCAGTGTATAGCTGTCCACTTATTTACTGTTTCCTCGCGCTCCTCACCCGGCGTCATTTAGCAGCCACAGCAGACAGTTGTTTTCATCAGAGGAGCTCTGTGTATCT
Organism: Hemichromis elongatus; assembly: GCA_015108515.1. Classification (NCBI taxonomy): domain Eukaryota; kingdom Metazoa; phylum Chordata; class Actinopteri; order Cichliformes; family Cichlidae; genus Hemichromis; species Hemichromis elongatus. The sequence continues at coordinate 6,576 of VUQR01010341.1, read as the reverse complement.
GCTCAGCACCAAACAGCAGGCAGACATATAGCTAGCGAGCACACAGTGGAGCCTTTAAGAGACAGATATTTCCCTCGGGAGTGAGTAGACTCAACAAAGACACAGACAGTGGATACAAGAGTCATATTCATTAGGTGGACACTGGACTAAATTTAATGCTGCCCTGTTTGCTGGATGCCTGTATGAGTTCATGTTTGCTAACAAGTTTCCCAAGTATGACGGTTTATGTGCAAGTTTAAATGCACACATAAAAACAAAAGTTGAACATCTACAACTATCATAAGAACTGGGCGCACTACACTTTGTTACTACCTTTATCTTTGTGTTACCTTTGAAAGCCTTAGAGAAATTATTTAAGTGTCCTTGCTGTAAGCTAGTTTTGCCAACAGTCATGCAAATAATGTTCATCTTTATGGAGAAAGAGTATTATGTGGTTTCCACCACAAGCCCTGTGTGTTCAATGTAACCACAGAAAGAAAGTAATAACAATAACTTCCTTATAATGAAGACCCAGCCAGCGTCCGAGAGCAGACTAAGGCAGAAACATGTTATCTGAGTGTAAGTGTAACCAAGCTGTGCTACAGTTTCCTTATTTTTATTAATCTTTTCTTTACTTTCAAGGATTCTCTTAACTTCCTGTCACCACTTCTAGTATTCTACATGGTTCAGTCCAGTCAAATAAAGCCATAAATCACAGGTTCTCTTTGTTGCTTGTCATAAAATAATGTAATATCTGGCAACACTGACAGCTCAACATGTGGCAGTACGGTTGATAGTGAAAGACACGTCCTGCCTGGGATTTAGCATCTCAAACACACTCTGTGGACTCTATGAATCCATCATGATAAAATACATACCATCAACAGACGTGAGTGGGTCCTTGGGTAAGCCCCCCTGAGGCCTTCCCATGTTCACAAGTCTGGATATCGAGTTCTCTTTTTTGAGCCCAGAATTCTCCATTCTGTTGCTGTAGAACGTCCTCAGGCGCTCGGATGGGCTCGCTCCCCCACTGTGAAGGGACGCGTGCCCAGAGAGATACTGCCTCAGGGCGCCCACGAGAAGGTCACCCTCGGCCTGCGTGGCGAGGAGCTGGTTGGCTGGTGATCTCTGCTTCTGCACGGGTTGGAACGATGAAAGCGATGAGAAGCTGGAGGGAGGTGATTTCTGAGCTGAAATCTGGGGCTTGGAGCGATAAAGGTCCGCAGGGATGCCCGACTGGAAACGGTCACTCTGGAAAACACAAGCATACTGTACAAAGACACTGATGCTGAAGACACTTCCGCCAACTTTCCAGGAGGAAGTGGATGGCCCTAATACAGTCATTACAAAACACAGCTCTGGATGTGAGTCAGATGTCCCGCCCACCCACTGTTTGTGAGGGGCAGCCAATCAGGAGAAAGCTGCTTAAAAGAGGATGGGTCTTAAAGCAAAACTAGCTAAAATGTTTGGTTTGACACAGTGGATGAACTGAGAGGCTATGAAATGTGAATCGTCCGAACTCCATCAACTATAGAGAGGTGAAGTAAAAGCCTGAATATTCCCGACCATATGCTGTAATGTCTCGGAGCAAATAATTAGACCTCGAAATAAACAGACTGTTTGTGGCGGAAGCCAAATTATGCAATGGACGAAGTATAACTGCAAAGTAAAACATAAAGTAAATGATGATTACTTTGCATTATTTGAGCATGCCAGCCATCTCGCTCACCAGCCCCCTTATTCCCAGTCATCCCTCTGTCCGCTGCCTAATCATGACAACAAACTGCCCTGTTAAAAATAAAAAAAATATGAGTAATGTAGAATTACTATTAATTCAGATGTGGGATCCAAGACAAGTGTCCCACCTGCTCGTCACACGTTTAAGGCTGAAACGTCCTAAAATACTGGGAGCAGCTGTATGTGACAGGAACGCAAACCATCCTGATGCTAAAGTACACAAACAGCCTGCCTTTTTTGTTTCAACACACTTTGGCTTTTTAAAATTTTTTTATTATAACGCCACCTCTGGTAGCCTGCTAATGCAGCCAATTCACTTTTAGGCAAAATGTATGCAAAATTAAACAGATGTGCGTTTGCTGAAAACATCTAAATGTAACATTTCCTGTTTTTGTTCTTCCACTAGATTTACAGAGAGTATCCGGATGCATGAAGAAGCACTTTGCTTTATTATTAAAGGCTTCATTTGAACAAAAAATGATTATTGAGAGGAAAAAGCCCATTTTTGAGGAAAAAAAAAAAAGTTATTAATCCATTTATGCAATCATATTAACAGATCCATCAGCGACAACAAAAGCAAATTGTCACTGCCGGCTCCATTAACGCCCACCTAAGAGCACAGAAATGGCACAAGCCTGAGTAACGGCAAAATTATCATAACAATACAGACATAAACCGTTCCTCACAGTTGTCATACTTCTTTATGATTTGTGTGTGCGAGGCCCCCTCTGGTATTTCTCGCTGGCAGTATCTTTATTCATTTACATCAGTCAGTTGGTTATGTTTATGCCACTCGTACCCCGAAGGGCCCCTTCAGCCCTCCAGCTCCTTTCGGCTGACACCAAACAGGTGAACCTGGATAGAAAAGGCCACGAGCCTGCAAGCGATGCCTGCAGGCTCCACGGAGTCGTACTCGCTTGGTCCTCTGTACAATCCCCCAGCAGGAAAGAGGCCTCTGCAGGCTCAGCAGAGGGACGCAGTCACGCCGTGAGTTATTAATTAGAGAAGTGAACTCCTGAACTCTCGGCTGGTATTATTTCCCTCATAACGGTCAAGCTGGGAGAAGTCATCAGTTAGCACGGAGAAGCAAGAAAGGAGTGACAGCGAAGGATGACAGCGGAGCGCCTGCTGTGAACGTGTGTGCGTCCGTGTTTGTGGCCTTTCAGCGTGTTGTGCGAGCGTGCACTGTACGTGCGCGCGGTTTCTTTTCAAACTGAGCCAGGTGGCCTCGAATGGAGGTCGAGGCTAAATGCAGTCACTGGGATAAAAACAAATTCCTCACATATTCTTTGTTTTTCAAATGTGAGAACAGGACCAGCAGGAGCTGAGGTTTATGTGGCGCTTCAGTGATATTCTGTCATTTGGGTTTCATTACTTTTTTGAATCCTTTCAATTAGCACGCTGATAATTGATGTATAGAGGTGAATTAATAGCGCCATATTTTCATGCTTGGACTGTACGAGAGGAACTTTGCATGATTCACAGTTTACGGGGCCTTGGTGCAACCCTTTAGATCATTCACTGTCAAACAGACCCCAGCTTAAATCGACGTTTTCTTCCTGATTAGCTGTTCCTGATGAACAAAAGTACAGCAGGTGGGTGGTGCTTTCAGATCAGCTTAAAGAGCTTTGCCTTCATTGTTTGTACCTTTGCCCATTTTTACTGTAAGCTTCCACCTTTGAAGAAGATAATACATAACAGAAAATAATGAAAAGCATAATAGTTTTGTGTTTACTTGCTTTGAGGAAAAGAAATTCGAACAAAATGACAAGAAAATCCTCAACCGGAACAACCAAGTCCCAGAAAAGCCAAACAGAGTAAATCCTTACCTTGCTCGGTGCGCTCAAGCTGGATGTGGATGTCTTGGGAAGGAGGCCAAGACGCTGCAGGTACATCTGGAGATTTCTGCTGAGTTCTACCTCTACTGGTTTCACCCTTTGGTCCACCGGGTCCATCGCTTGAGCTACTGGCCTGCAGGAGTTGGGACAAAGATGACCGAAATGTAGAAATTAGTCATTTCAGAGTAGTGCAGACAGATAACTTCTTTGCAAAGATGTGCAAATGGATGGTTTTTTTCTCCAAATGAAATTATTTTTATGACAACATTCTAAAAATATCATATAGCATTTATTAGTAACAGAAAAAAAGGCAAAAAAAAAAGGCCACAATTAGAAATAAATAAAAAATAACAAATTAAAATACTGGCAGCAGCCAGCGCTACCATCTGCCTCCGACAGTAGTAGATACACCTGTGGTATGAATTTTAAAATCCTAGGTGACTTCCTTTATGCGTTATCGCATTTACATTATTTTCAGAAAACTTGACCTTGAGGTCAAGGTCACCGGGATTCGGACTTGTCCAAAATATTCAGTAGATGCACCCAGGGGCACCTTAAAGGGGTGGAAGGTTAGGACGAGTCTAAGGGCCCAGGCTGAGGAAGGGCCCAGACCAGATCCCTTTTTATTCTTATTTCTTTTCTCTTTTTAATATATGCGCTAAATGTGCTAGGGCCCCTACTACACATAGTGTATTTTATCTGTTTTGAACATATATTTAATAATATTTAACAAATAATGTATTATAGTAATGTACTGTTTATGACACACCCCTCCCTTTCACAATGGTTAATTCCACCCGTCCGTCCAAGCTACGGTCACTAGCATATCATTTCTTCTATGATGCAGCTCAGACAGTGACAAACGCAGGCATGTCGCATCATACAGGGTATGTTTTAAATTTTATATGTGAAAAATGTAGAGGGCCCAAAATTTCTGGCAGCACCCCTGGATGCACCTATGGTATGGTATCCTATGTCGCCTCATTGTCAAGTTATCATCAAGTTATCATGTTCACAAAGTATATTGTCCACGCTGCCCGCCTGCCTGGTGGGGTGATGATAAAACAAAAAATTATTAGCAGGAACATGCAAAATAAAAGTGCACATTTACGAATGTACGTTTCCTTTGGTCACAAGTAAACTATCTGAGCTAATAAAGAGTAAACTAAATAACCAAATCTGACCTGCTCTCAGTGTTGTAGAAGGGCCCGTTCTGCTGTGGTCTGTAGGGAATCCTTCTCAGTTTGGATAACTCTTTGGACAGAACCTGCTGGGTGGTATCATCTTCCCAGGTCAAACCTACAGAAAGAAACAAGGGAACCCTTTAGAACCACAAAGACAGGAATGCATACGGAAACAGGACACATGCAGGAAGTCCAGTATATACTGTGTCTACTGTATATACCTGTAAGCCTCAAATGAAAAGAAATCCAGAATTGAAACTGCATTGAAGTACAGAAAAAGTGGGTTGTATGCATGAGCAAAGTCTAGCTGATACGTAGTAAGTACGGGCTAGAAAGACGGAGAAGAAATTGCTAAGCATGCAGTAATTTCCCTAAACTCATTAGGTCACTCATTAGCAGAGGAGACGAGGCAACTGCGGGGCGTCCTTGGAGACTCCGGTGAGAGACTGACTGTTTCAGTGACTAAGCAGAAACCGTCTCTCCGCTCGCTCTCGTGCTGCACTTCAGTTGTACAGCACGATGAGCTACTTGGGAATTTCTTTTACGCATCTTTACTTAAACAAATGGTTAAATATTTACACCAGTGCCACGACGAAAAAGTGAGGTCAAGGGCTAAACCCCGAATGCGTACACACTGCAGTAAGATCAATGTCCACGTAAAGGCAGCAAATAAAGCATAGTGAACCAAAACAGACAATAAATACTACCAGCAAGATGTGATTACGTTTAAAAAGAGGCGTTAAAATCACAAGTCTGAGCATATTTGTAAAGGATGTCAGGAGTTAGTCCTGATGATGGTGCATAAAGGATATCAAAAAGGAAAAAACAAACCTGTTGGCTTGTTTGATTGGGCTGTTGCTTCATTTTAATTATAAATTCAAGACAGAAATATTCATTCACAACATTTTTTGCAAGTTAGAATTCATTACTCAAATTTAATTTTTTGAGTAATACCATCTCTGCAATAACGTCGCTGAGAGACGGCCGCTCCTAACGAAAGAAAATTACCCTGATCTGCGCTGTTCATTTGATTCGATTCACACGACTCATATGAGCTAATAATAAAAACTTACCCATTAATAAACACTCAAAACATTATAAATAAAAGCATATATAACATTTATAACATTCATATGGTTTCAGTTATTTTCCAGACCAGTTGTTTGTTTCTGTTTATTTTTTATTTAAAAATGTTTAGCTTTAGTTCAGATTTATTAGCTTAAGTGTTGATTTTGGCGTTTTTAATTATTACTCTATGGAGCTAATATGTCAGAGGTAAGGTTTACAAAGGTGAGTACAGGTGTTAGAATGAAAACAAAAACAAACACATTTTATAAAGCAGCTGACTCGTTGTCATGTTATATTAATAGATTATATATACATATATATATATACATATATACATATATATATACAGGTCCTTCTCAAATAATTAGCATATTGTGATAAAGTTCATTATTTTCTGCAATGTACTGATAAACATTAGAGTTTCTATATATTTTAGATTCATTACACACAACTTAAGTAGTTCAAGCCTTAAATTGTTTTAATATTGATGATTTTGGCATACAGCTCATGAAAACCCAAAATTCCTGTCTCAAAAAATTAGCATATTACATCCGACCAATGAAAAAAAAGTGTTTTGAATACAAAAAAAGTCAACCTTCAAATAATTATGTTCAGTTATGCACTCAATACTTGGTCGGGAATCCTTTTGCAGAAATGACTGCTTCAATGCGGCGTGGCATGGAGGCAATCAGCCTGTGGCACTGCTGAGGTGTTATGGAGGCCCAGGATGCTTCGATAGCGGCCTTAAGCTCATCCAGAGTGTTGGGTCT
>VUQR01010339.1:0-16075 GCA_015108515.1 Hemichromis elongatus | reverse complement strand
CTCCGTTCAACAGCAAAGCCAAGTGCCAGCGTGTTTAAATTTACTGGGGTTTGTATGTGAAATCAAGTCAGTTGGTAGTAGGGATAAACGGAAGATTGAAGATTACAAAAACATTAGTGGGACTTCTCATGACATGCCAGTGCCATTATTGCCCTGCATTCCTGTCCTTTTCAACTTTCTTGGTTTCTCAGCTTTTCATGATTTAGTTTTGTGGTTCTTCAGATTTCTTTTGGCTTTTTTGGTTTGTGTCGCTCATTCTCAGTGTGATCCTAACTTCTTCCTTTGTTGGTTTCTATATCTTTCATTTTTCTATTTCTGGTTAGCATTGGGTTTAGGGTGAAAACGTTTCACTTGTCAGGGAAGAACTTGCCATCACTCCTGAAACCAAGCCTCAGTCCCCCAATGATTGCTCTGAGAATTAAGCCGATCGGCAAACCTTGCTCCAGCTCCCACAAATTATAAGACCAGAAGCTTTCTGGAAGAGCGATTCACCAAAACTGACATTCAAGAGTTTAAGCAGAACATTAACCCTAACCCAAAAGCTGCAAGAAAGAGGTACACCAAAAAACAAGCAAATTCTCTCAAGACGACAGAAAAATCAGAACCTCTATCTACTTTGTCCAATATACAGTAGCTCCTCTGCACATCTACCAACAAACCATTAAACCATCTCCGCCTGGCCTCTCTAAATTTGTCTCCAAACTGCTCAACCTGAGCTGTGCCTCTAATGTACTCGTTTCTAATTCTGCCCGTCCTTGTCACTCGCAACAGAAATATTAGCATCTTCAGCTCTGCCTTCTGTCTTTTTGTCAGAGCAGACATGCATCATAGCAGGTCTCATACCATCTTGTAAAGCTTCCCTTTCACTCTCGCTGCTATCCTTCTGTCGCAAATCACCCCCGACACTCGTCTCCACCCACTTCCACCTGCCTGGGCTATCTCCTTCACTGCTCACCTCTCAATCATCTACCTTCACTACATCCACACACCCGTCTTCTTCTCATTCACACACATGCATTCTGTCTCGTTTTCATTCCTCTTATATCCTCAGCATATCTTCACTTTGCTCCTCTCTTCCACCTCCACCCTACCCTCTCTAACGATCGCAATGTCATCTGTGAACATCATAGTCCAAGGAGAACCCTGCCCGGCCTCATCTGTTAATCAGTCCATCACTACTGCAAACAAGAAGGGGCTCAGAGCCGATCCCTGATGTAACCAATCTGTCTGCTGCGTTCCTCATACATGTGCTCCACTACAGTCAGATACTTCTCTGCCACGCCTGACTTCCTCATTCAAAAATTATAATAATTATATTAATACTTTATCCACATTTTTATTTATTTTTTTGCATTTTTCAAACTGGTGAAAATACTACTACTATGCAGGTTTAAAGCTGATATCCAAAGATTTATGGACTGTAGATATTTTTCCTCAAAGTTATAAAAGATAAGAGTCCCAAATTATTAAAAACAATCTTCTGGCAGAATTCAGTGTTACCTTTGGTCCCTTTAGAGACACCTTATGTGACGTTTATCTGGAATGCAGAGATGAGTTTGACACCTATTTGGCTCTAGTCTCAGAGTTATGAATCCCATAAATCCTTTTGTGTCATGTATAGAAAAATCCAATCAGAGACTGACCTGTCCCTAATTAGCAGACATTTTACTCATCATAAAACTCTAGCCTGCTCCATCTGCAGTTCTTTCTCCTACACAATCTCCCCCTGCACAAGAAATGCCATTCCCAAACACGCACACCAGCTAAAAATGATTAGTGCTCCATTCTACAAACTATCCTGCAAAGCAGCAGATACCTTTAAGCCACCAGTCTCCTGTCTGCAGTAATTCTAATGAGAATTTTTGCATATTTCCTTATTGTAAATATATTTTTGTGTGTTGGTGTTCAGACAGCCACCCACACTCTGTGTCCCGGGAGCCTTCATCCTGCAAAATCAGGGAAAATAAACATCAAGCATCCTTCTGCCATTCAGCTCCATCTAAAGCTCTTTCAGATCACTCTAATAGATACTTTGTTAATGTCCTTATCACCAGTTTAGTTCAAGCATCCCGGTGTCGACCAAAACAGTGTGATATCTGTAAAAGCCTGCAGGTTAAAATGGTAAACGTGTTACAAAGCACTTCTTCTTTCTTTGAGTAAACCCTTTGTTGACACCTACAGGAAATATTTATATAAAAAATGCCTCATCATCGATCAGTCAGCTCCTCTTGATTCTTCAATAAACAATTTCCCTGTGAGAATAATAAAGTTTCTCTTATTCTGAATCCGAATCTGAACTCCCATTGAGCCCTTTTCTTTGAGCAGATGATGGAGCTACATGGCTGAAACAAGCAGATATTATAGATGCTTATGATTTCAGAGTCATGCCCCTCCATCCCTCACAGTGGCATCTTTTTGCTGTGAAATGATGATCAAAAGTTTTAACGTATTAAGTTGACATTCGGGTGTCACACTAGCGTTCACACTTCTGACAGCCTGCCTGAAGAATTCTGCGGTATACGGCAAAACACCTAGAAAGCTTCTTTATTATTTTTCAGTAGTTATATACCTTCATCTGCCAGTATCTCCACAGTCAGCTTGTTAAAAGTTACAGTAAATAGTTTGAATAACTAAATTAATGTTCGTACGATACATTTAAATTAATTGGGGAAAAGGCGCAAAATACTGCATTAAAAAACAAAAACAAAAACCCTCTTGAATGCAGAATGAACTGCTTAATTGAAAGAATCACTTGCAGCTAATATTGCATGCTTAAATAAAAGCCCTAATAAACATCATATTTATAGAGAGTTGTAGAGAAGTGCCTGTCTGAAGGATGCTTTTATTTGCTCTCTCTTTCTTGTTGATGTTTTTTTTTTTTGTTGTTTTAAGCCAAAAGATGCTTCCAAAAGGGGGTGACTGAAGGAGAAGTAGAGCACACACTTCCTGCAAACTCACAAAGTCATTAAGAAGGCAAACGATTATTAATGAGGTCCAAATAAATTCATGCGCTAAAATATGGGCCTGTTTTTTCTTTTTTTTCTTCATCTGTGTTGACAGCAAAAAGACGCTCTGCTGGATTTTGGCATCAAAGGAGACATTATTGATAGTGGGGCTGTCCTGATGCTCACTTAGCAGGATACGCACAGTTTGGGGTGATTAAAGCTGTAACTTTATATTCGGTGGATAGTTCTTACTAGCCTGTAATGTGCCAATCATTCTGTTTACTGTAGTGTGTTCACTCTAAGTCTGTAAAATAAGTTCACTACCTGTAATTTAAAAAAGAAAACACAAAAATATAGCAATTAACATACAGTAAATAAACAGGAACCTTTTTGTTAATTTTGTGAATATACAGTTAAAAATTAGGAAAGTTATTTCATGTTATATTGATAGTAAAAAAACATTTTCTCACTTTGTGCTCATGTCATACATCTGTCAGTTCCTCCTTCTTTCCATTGGCTACCCAACTGTTTAACTTAAAGGCTTCATGTGAAAATCTAACTGTCAGTAGATGCCACAGTGAAATCTGTGCCATAGACAGGTGATAAGTAATATATTAAGCTTCTGATAGTGTATTATTATTCAGGACCCTTTATCCTGTTTATAAAATTTGTATTCAAATAAGTCAGAGGCCAAACCTTAGTGTTTTGATTGGAATGTGTTCCGTATGCGACATGTAGGTGAACAATGTGTCATTAGTGGCCATGACTGAATAAAAGTTTGTTTTTAACATAAAGCATATATTAGTAACCTGGCCCTGTCTTACGTACACATCTGGACAATACTTTTCCAAACATTCTTGGATCATCCATTTATAATTAATTTCCTCACAACCTGAAGCTGCTGACGTAAAGGATATGAAGAAAAAGCACTGAACTGTGTTATTTTATAGCCACTATTAACTACTTATCAATAACCTTATGTGTAACACATAAATGAGCCATACAACAATGACTTATTTCAATATTTCTCTTGTAATCTAGTCAGTAATAATAATATATTACCAAAATCCAAATCCAGTAAGTGGACTTGGGCCGTTATTTTTTATTAAAACTGTTGAGAAGATGGGGCATGGGCAAAGGAAGAAGTTGTTAATTTGGGGTTCGGACAGATCAAGGGTGGATACTGGAAATTGTTTTCATAATTCAGTTGCAGCAGCAGCAGCTTATGAACTGGCACTTCTGTCAACTCCTTGCCGTTGGCCGTTGCAGAGAAACTTTGCCTTCGCCTTTAATCAACCAGTGGACAATTTGCAATTCAATTTTTGGTAGAAAAACTCACTAGGGAGGTGCACACCAGCTGTTTCTGAATGTGAGAGTGTGTTACAGAGGTCTAAATAAGCATTACTCTAAGCATATAATTTAATGTGACTCAGTTGTTACTCAAATACTCGGACATGTGTGTGCATGGTGTTATTTATTATTTTTGAATACATGATTATGGCTTTCGTTTATAGTGTCCTCCTTGGTGGAAGCCTAACACCACTGATTTGGCTTTAGGTCATATATTTTAAGGAGTGAAACACAGACAACCTTCTGCCTCTTTCGAGCTTGGAGGTGAGTTTTTTGCCCCTAGATCTGCAGCTGTAAATTCACATTTTAAAGATGATGTTTAAATACAGACTTCACTTTTCACCTCCCCTTTTTTTTTATTTTTCTCCCCCTCTACTTTTATCAATGAGACACTGTACCAGTAATGAGGTTTTTCCACTCACTCTGCTCTCTTCTGTTCTTCACTCCTCCTCTCTTCCCATTCTCAGAGGTGGGAAAAGTGATTAAAGTGGATATAAAGTTAATGGTTTCATCTCCAGTCCCTGTGCTTGGGTGAGCACAAGTTGTGTGTGTGTGTGTGTGTGTGTGTGTGTGTGTGTGTTTGTAGGGGTTGTTTGTCACTAAGGGAGATTTATTCATACTAGCCCTTTAGTTGAGTAAGGGCAGTACAGTGAATTGTGTTTAAGGTCATATAGTTAAAGAAGTGAAACACAGACATCTTTCTGCCTGTCAGACATTATTTGTGAGAGATGAGTCAGTCTTAAAGTACATGGGAGGAAATCACTCCAGATGAATAATGGAAGAAAATACTGTATGCATTGTGCTAAGAAGTGACATATGCAGCTCAATATCAACAGGCCATCTGGGATACTTCCAGGATGAGCCTTTTCTAATTTGACAAGTTTTCTTTTATTATTTATGCTAAGTTTTGAATTTTTTACATAGAAAACTGTTAAGAGTGGGCGGTGGCAATGTGAAGAATATGTGAAAAATATCAAACAATGTTGATATGATTTTATGTTCATATGATGTTACATATGGACAATTCGCACTTCTAATCAGTTTTTAGTTATTTGTTGTTTCTCTTTAATTGCTTATCTCTTGCCTTGCCTCTCTTACTTGTCTGTTTGGAAATTGTTGCAATTTTCCTCATCAAAGTGTTTGTGAATCCTAACGTGCTTTCAGAATTGTTTTGTAAGACCAGACACCAGAAATTACCGGGCTGCTGTTTGTGTTAGGTTTTCCACTTGGAAGAAAAAAGCTAGATAATTTGCCTTCATTGCTTTCAGCTTTTTTAAATTGTGCTGAATTTCAGTTGACAGGGAAACAGCAGGTGTTCTTATGCCTGAAAAATTAAGCTTACAATGACCACCAACTGTGGAAACTGTGTCATTATCACACTTTTTAAGTGTGCTGATTTTTATGGGCTCAGCCACACATACATGCACACAGTGTGCAGAATGTGCCATATATCCACAAAATTGCATGATTTTTATCATGCAAATTGCTCCTGTTTGTTGGTTAGCATTTATTTAGTATTAAAGACAAAAGCACAAAACATTTATTTATTTTAAAACAGAAAAAAATCAGGAGATAGATACAACTGCCAGACATGTAATTCAGCTATGGTTCAGTCACACAAGAGTAAAAAAATAGGATAGCAACCACACAGTGACTATGATAAATCAGTGGCTGCCTAGTGACTGATTTATTTATCTTTTTGCTGTTGGATAGCAACTGGATGTAATTGGAGCAACCAACTGGTTGCCCAGAGGTTGGGCGTAGGTTTGGATCCCTTTTGGATGGGGTTGCAAGCTGTCTACAAATAATTGCAGTCCAACTCAGACTCGGAGATTAGCAAATGTTGCGATTACCAATATGGCGCAATCACTCTGAGTCACCCTGTAGCAATGAACACATCTGTGATGAGTCTCTTTGCAATAGCGGCCCTAACTTGGCTGGTTGTCTGATATTTTGCAGTTAGATCACAGTCCTGCAGCAACTATGTTACTATTTGTGGAGGAATTTCTGTATTTGATGAGTTTCACATCCAAGAGGTTCTGGCATGACTCTGAATTTAAGTAAGTTAATATACATTTACAAATTTGCAATTTTTGGTGGTTTATTAGATCATCATTTCATCAAAAAAAAAAAAAAAACTGCATGTAACTGCCAACTTGACTGCATTCAATCACAAATGGATAGCAGGCTCATTCAGTCCTATTGCATTTTATCGTCTCTTGACACACCAAAGCTGCTTTGAGGGCGACACCTGACTGCGAGTGGTCACAGACCTGGTCCTCATCTGAGAAACGACTCTTTAAAGGCAACAACATTACCAGTTTATTACACGTAGTTGCAATAACTTTGTTCTCCAACTGGTGTTTTTCCTTGTGCAACTGTCATTTCTCGCAATTCATTTAAAGAAAAATTATAGGCTCCTTATCTTAAAATGTAGGCATTTTGTTTATGTATGAGTATGAAGATAAAATTATGAGCCATTTTTTATATCATCATTATAATTATTATCATATGATAATGATGCACTAAATAATAGTACACTGCAGTGTGTAAATAAATTACTTAATGTGGTCCTTTTTTTTAAAAAACGTCTTATTCAGTTTTCCTCTCAGTGGCTGTTAATTTGTACTTTGTGGGCTTATACTAAAAATGTCAGAGCACTGAGTAAAGGAGATCAAAGATTCCTGGTCTCCTCCAAATGAGAGAAAGTGCCCACACAAGCACTCAAGAGAGACTGATCTTGTGATCATCGTATAAAATCTCAAAACGGGAACAAGTTGCCAATGCACACTCATTTCTATCAAGGATCCCAGAAAGAAAGGCTTACGTGTAGTCAGATTTGATCAGGGCAAACACACATCGCCACACTCACGGGCAGAAGCAATTTAATAAGCTCAGAAACAACCCTGTAGGTCAATTCTTCGAAGAAAATCAAATAACTTCAAACCTGAAAGGCACTCGCACTCATCTGGTCTTGTACTGTATCTTCTTCAATAGCCAGAAAATCAAATAAAAGTTTTATAGATTAATGCAGCATCCATTTAAGGAGTAAAATGAGGTTCTAGCCGTCAGTCAATTGAGGTGCAGCAGACACAACACACACACAGAAACACGGACCCACATTGGAGGTGAGACCGATGCCCGCTGATCTGTTGATTCAGAACTATAATGACACAGCTGCTTTCTGTCATCTCCTCCAAACAGCTGGAAAGACGCTCTATCGCTGTTCTCCTGCCTCTTAGTCTGGCTTTGTATCAGTTTAATGCTTATGGGAAATATTTTTAGCTTCCCTCCACCTTTTGTCCTTGAATGAAATACCAAATCTCAAATAATGAGGTGGGCCTGGTTGTTGCATAAAATGTAATTGACATTCCTAATGAACTGTTTTGTGTTTGTCTTTTTTTCCTTGCAGCTTAATGATACCGCAAAGGAGGATTTAAATCCAGCACTAATTGTATGTGACTGATTATATCAAAATGTTCAAATATTTTAGTATACCAGTTTCATCTTTGATATTAGTCTAAATTATATCGGTTATTTTCTCTTAACCGCTCTAAACCCAACTCACTTCCATTGCAGTAACACAGAAAAGACCCAATGTCGGCGTTAACAGCCTAAAAATAAAGACGATTTGTTAGGTTTTATAAGGCATCTGTTTCTAACTTTCCAACAGTTCCAGCAGCTCCTTAAAAATTACTCTCAAACTCTCATTTTAGATAATTTCTGCTTATTTTGCATCATGCTGCTTGACAATGCATAATGAGGTGCATTGACTGCATGCCGATTGTTTTTGCTTCAGTTTGGGGATTTGGAGACAACTGATTATGTCTTGATGAACCACCACTGTTGGTAAAGTGGGTCAAAATGTATTTGGGCAGCTGCTAATATACTAGCTTTGTTACCCAAATATAGGCCATGTGTGGGAGGTAGAGAAGTAAATTGAGGTCTCTGGGTTTTAGGGGGAGTGTGTTTTGGGGAAAGTGTAGGAAAGTGTCAAATTGCTCCCAACCTTAGTCCTACTACTAGTCCTGCTGCTCTCATCTTGAAGGAACGTTTTCAATGAAATCTCTATGGGATCTCTACATTAAGGATGAATCACGCTGACGTGTGCAGTCACTATAAGTCTCGTTGTCGACTGCATGTCTTGTATACGTGGGTTGTTTTTGTATATTTGTGCATTTGAGTCAGTGACAGAGAGTCTGTTGCACCTGCGAGGGGAAACCATGCGTCTTCCTCTTATTCAGTTCTCCATCTTTTGTGTTTTAAGTGAGACAGTGACAGAGACAAACACACGGCAGAGCTTGTGACAATGATTTTGAGTACAGTATGTGTGGTATGCCTTCAGCAGACACAGAGAGGAAACACAAAAAAAAAAAAAAAACAGACAGGTGTGTGCTCCACTTTCCCGAGTCTGTTTCTCCTGCTTCACGCTATAGCAGCAAAGATGAATTTGTCCCGCTATGTTTCAGTAGCTTCTTAAACAAGCTTCTGCTCCCCCCATTCACTTAGCTTTGAGTTTGATAGGCAGACTAAAGATAGAATGGAACAATGAGTACTGCACTACCGCTCTGCTCTAATAAGCAATGATTGGTACTTCGTTGCCTTTTTAATGTCTCAAACTTTGAAATGACGAGTTTATACGCTTTGCTCTTACTGCTCATTACTGATTATGCACAATGCCATTTTCTTTCCATAATGAATCAAATCGCTTATCATTAGCGATCCTGTATTTATTACACCTTAGTTCATAGCTAATTTACCACAATAATTTGTGAAATTTTCATGCAATTAAAAATGTTTTCTTCTATTTTCTTGTGTAGACACAAGAATAGAAGAAACCCAAAGAAACCATTGAATCTGGTTTCTTTGGGTAGTCAGTATGATCAGTGAAAATCGCCATGCTTGATTAAACACAAGAAATTGGTTATATTTTCGAAGCTATCAATGTAAATTTGAAAAACACCTTTGCGGTGAAAAAGCAATATCTCATGGCATTTTTAATGTGTGGGTGTGTGCAGAGAGGAGGAAAGTGATGAAAGGCTTCGGCAGCTGCTCTTACTACCCTGATGGTGCGCGCGATAAGAAGAAAGTCGGATGTTTAGGAGAGAAAGCAACCGTGAGAAGAATTGATAAATACTGTAATGGTCATTGTTCTCTTGCGGTTCCTAAATAAAATGATGCATCTTTAAGGAATTGTGAAGCCTCTGAAATGCTATTAACAACAGTTATCTCGCATTTGTTAGACAAAATGCAGTAGGGAATCCTCCTCTCCTCTGCTACCAATCTCCTTTAGCATCCCTTTCTCCTCTGCTGAATTTGCAACCTGCATTGTTGAATGAATGATAGGAAAGCTATGACAATAATCCCCTCGCCTCTGCTCTCATCCTCACCTCCTCTATCATCCTCCTCGCCCTCCAGCCTGCACGACTAAGAATGTTTTCTGTCACAAGGAGACAGCTGCTGTGTCGGAGTGTCAAAGTATAGGTTTCCACTCAACTCGTTTAAGTGGGAGCGCTTTTCCCATTGTATTATAGATGTTAGAGATATGCTCTGGTGCAGGCAGAGATTTTGTGTTCACACAAACAAATGCATAAAGACTTTAACCGAGCGCATTTTTGCAGGTTGTGTTTTCAGCCTCTTTTTCAGTATCATCCTCTTCTGTCAACTTTGCTACCTATGTTTACCTGCAACATCCTGAAAATACACACACATCACTGAAGCCATCTGATTTCGAATGCATGCACATTCGTCATAGACTGATGTGCAAATTGTGTGAAATGAATGAAGTACACGGAGTCTTAACATGAGTGAAAATTTCTGTCAGACTGCCAACCTGAACTTCAGATGAACTTTGTGCTTTGTACTTTCTCCATCTTCCTCTGTACCTGTTTTTCTTTCTTTCTTTTTTCCAGGACACGTTGTTCGTTATATGCAATCCAGCCACTTCTTGTTATCGACTTCTTTTATGTGTGAGTCATACTTGAATTGTTCGACAAATGGGGGGATTTTTCTTGCCAGATTTTGTTTTCTGTCGCTTTGCCCGTGTCTTTCTGACCTTGTTGAAGTTCGGCCTTTTGAGTATCGCTCTTTGAAAAAGTTATAGACAGATGGGAAATACGACTGTGTAATGGCACTGGCTAATGGCCCAATATGAAAGAACGATTTCAAACACCCGCCCACATGAACACATACACACAGGCATGTAGACATCCCTGTGTAGATCTTACAAAACTGTGACATTTCTCTGCTGTACACCTCACTCTCTCCTCACCTCCTCTCCTCTCCTCTTCTCTCCGCTCATCTTCTTCTCCTCTGTTCCTATTCAGCTGTGTCCTGATGGGGCAGCCTGTTTGTCTTATCGCCCTGCGCCAGCTGTGGTTTGGATTGGGGATCTAGGGGTCTCTTCTTCCCTCTAGCTTTCCCAGCACTAAAAGACAGGGGGACAGTGATTTGGCATGCTTCACATACCCTCATAAACAATTAAAGCACGCTTTCAGGCACACAATGACACACAAACACTGTCAGATGGTACACAAACACACATCGATGGAGCACATCCAGGTTTCATGCCTACAAGTTTTGTGGACATTTGGGGGGAAAAAATACTAATGAGGAAATATTGTCCACCTGATTTCACCGGGTCTTTCCCAGTTAAATTGTCATTCGATGCTCTCTTTGCTATACTTCGCAATGCCACCTGCCTGTGGCTGTTAATGATTACAGCCACCCTCTATTCCCCCATTCTCCTCACTCACTTAAACATCTTAATGAACCACCTGTATGGTGTGTGTGTGTGTGTGTGTGTGTGTGTGTGTGAGAGAGAGAGCGGTAACATAACTGCTGGAGGGTTGCCCCCTGTATGAGCCAATTATCTTTACTTACTTCTCTCCTAACAACTACTTTGAAATCAACACAGAGGAGGTGGAACAGAGATAACTCTGGCAGCAACAAGTAGCATACATGCCAGTGTGTTTGTGCAAGAGGTCAGGAGCTCGAGCCAACCACTGAGATGATTTTGGCAAAGAAGAAAAAAATCACTGGCCTCTATTCAGGACTTCAACCATCAAGTCTTGGACACAACTTGTTCCAACTCCTTCCTCTGGTAGGCGCTACAGAGCACTGCACACCAAAAATAAACAGTGTCTATACATCTATACAGTGTCTTTCCACAGGTCGTCACTCTGATAAACACTTAGAACACCCAGCATGGTAGTAAACCAAAGCGTGCTGCATACGCTACGTTAGTTTTACATACCCGTATGTATGTATTTACTGTCAAGTCCCCACATATAATTCCATAATTTACTCCAACAGTTTTGCACTCTGCACAACTGTACCAGTGCACATATAAACACGCTGTACATGTTGCTATTGTCTGTTTTTAGAGTAAGTAGTGAGTAGAGAGCAAAGACAAACGCACACTCTGGTTCCTTCTATGTGTGTTGCTGTAGCTCAGGGGGTAGAGCAGGTCATCTACTAATCGAAAGGTTGGTGGTTTTGATAGTTGGCTATCTGTAGCTTATCCAGCAGCAATAAAGAAAAAGAAAATAATAAACCACAGCAGATTTCCTGCTTAAGTGCAACATGATTGACAGGATTAGACAGCCTCTTCCATGTCTATATTGCAACTGTTGCTCCAGTCATAGTTGGATTAATGAGTAGCTGAGAGCTGATCACATTGTAACACCTTATAGGAACTTGATCAGAGACAGATGAGTGTAAATGTAAGTCAGTTATGATGTTGTGCACGACTCTGCCAAAACTAGCATAGTGTCTATATCGATATTGCCTGATGTGACTGTGTTTGAAGGAGGGGAGCTCAAAACGATGCTGCAGCTCAGCATGTTAATTTTCAGGTTTAGCAGACAGTTGTTAAATTCAAAGGCTTGTTAAACCAAAGTAAAGTATCTATTCATCGCAAAATGCATCTGGAGAAAAAAGACAAGCATCTAGCAATCTACAAACTGAGATATTTAAGTCTTATTTTTTGCCACTAGGGGGCAGCCCATGAAACTCTTAAATACGATGAAATGGTAAACTCTTTTAGTTTTATTTTAATTTTTTTTTTTCACTTAAAATTCTGTTTTAAAAATATCTTGTCAAAATAGCCTTTGGCTCATGGACGATTGGAGTTCCAGCCCTACGATTAGCGGATAACCCGCTTCACCATTTCAGCCATGCTGTCCCCGAGTGACCAGAAATTGCCTAAAGCAACTTTTACTCTCCGTTGGATTGTGTTCAGTAGGATGTAACAGACTGATTTAAAAAAAGCAACTTTTAACCGACGTAGGTTAGTAATTGGACTGTCTTTCAAGATTTTCCTCAGACACGCTTCCCCAACCCTCCCTAATTAAACTCACACAATCCTGTGACAGTTTCTTATCACTTCCGCTGTGCTCTGGCCTTTTCTAATAAAAGTGAAGTCTGAACAGGTAGTGGTGGCAGTGTAGGGGACAAAAATGCCCTTATTTATGCTGCTCTTCACGTCGCTTTCAAATTACCTGCATACTAGGGGCAGCGGTTCCTATCCACAGGAGTCTCTGTTTAATAAACATAATTCATTCCCTTTGTTTCTTGCTAGCGCTACATGTGGACACTGTGTTTTGCACTGTTTTTGTCAAACTGTGGTCCAGCTAGTTGTTGTCTTCCCAAAACCTACTATGATCTGTATTACTATTTATTTTTTCATTCTCGGTCATCAAGTTACTGTCTTTTGTTTCTATTTGACATGGATCCTTTTCTCAGTAATCGCTGTTTGTATTCATAGAGACATTCAATTCACACACAGTCCAATAACTGGCTAAAATCCAGCAGTATTTAATACTTCGACTGGCTGACACATCACACAATCTAATTCCATCTCTTGGACTTTTTCATTGCTCTGCAACAAATATTTGTATTAGGATGCTATCACACATACTGTGTGTATTTGTGGTTTCTCTATGCTGATGGTATTTCCAGGATTTTAATGTCTCTGAGGTGTTTCTAAGATAAAGGTCATTCCAACAATTAACCTTGTGTGATGAGTGAGGGAGCAATGCAAACAACAGCAATGCGGTCCCTCAGTAGCAGGTAACCCTAGAGTTACTCAACAAACAGAGGATCACATCCAATCAAGAGCGGGGTCCCATCCCAGTTAGGTGTGTGTGGAAAAACATCAATGGGAGGTGTCCAGTAGGCTTCCTATTTAGATCCTTAAACCACCACCAAATGCACCTTTCAATGTGAAAGAGCAGCAGCTCTACTCAGAGATCCCTTTAGATATCTGAGGTCTTCCCCTTTTCTCTAAAGGTGAGGACTGCCATCCTATAGAGGATACTCATGTTGGCAACCTGCATCTATGACCTTACTTTTTCAATTACTACCCAGGCAATAGGTGATGGTTGAATTATGGATCAATTGGTACAGTAAATAGAAACCTTTGTTATTTCTCAGCACACCTTTCAACACAACAGTGCAGCATAATGCCCATATTACTGCAGAGGAAGCACCAGTAAGTCTCCCTCAACCCAAAGGGAGGTATCCATCATTTCACATTAGAGAATCATGGCCTGTAAACCTGCAGACAGACCCCAATCCAATCAGATGCATCTGAACAACCCATATCTCTACTTTGCAACACATGATTTGCTAGACACCACAGGACACCTCCAATAACCATGCACCAGTAGAGCTGTTTTGATGACACGTGAAGGAACTACACACTATCAGGCTGATGGTTTTAGAGTGGACTGTTATGCAAGTCTCATTGGGTTGAATTTTAGCTGCCCGGTAGGTTGTAGAGTCAGTAGCTAGATGGTCATATTTTTAACATGCATCCGAATAGCTGATTCAATCCATGCGAAAGCCAGCAGACAGAACAGATGTGCCTCCTTCAAGCTCTCTAAAGGACAGTGCAGTCACAGCCAGAGCAGTGCTCTTTGTTATTGAACACCTGCTGGGCTGTTACAGTGATCTGGCATGCAGTTCTCTCGGGTATGTAGGAGCTGAAATCTGTCAGGGGTTCTTTAAGGAGAAAATCTGATGTGAAAATGAAGACACTTGGAGGTAATTCTACTGAAACAAAAAAATAAAATCTACCCACAAGTTTAACTTTTTTTTTCTTTTTTTTTTAAAAAATTATGTCACGATTAAAGTGACCATATTTGGCTGAGAAGGTGAAGTGCTTAGTTACCAGGAAAAGCCACAAGTTTGGTTAGCAACTGCACTGTCCGGGTGCAGTACTCAGTCTCACTTATCTGCCAATTAATGCTGGATGGAAAAATGGATGGACTTCTTTAGTGGGCTGCATTACAAAGCAGGCCATATTATTATTAATCTTATTTGTCATATAAATTCATTTAAAAGCTTCAATAGCACAAGCAAGGTGAAAAGGTCCAGTTCAATGATTTAAATTAGTGGAGGTGGAACCAAGCAGGCACCAGCTATTTACAGCTGCCTCTCATCACAACTATCAAAGCAGCCAATTCACTAATTTAAGCTTTAGCGAAATCCAGCGATACGGGGTTGATTAAATAAATCAACCCTGTGTATGTCACGACCCTGGATCATTTGACCCAGGGTTTTGAGTTTTAATATATTTTGATGTTTATGGTTTATGTTTAGGTTCTTTTGGTTGTCTAAGTTCATTTCCAGATATGCATAGGTTGCCATTGTAGGTTATTGTTTCTTAGGCTACGTTCAGACTGCAGGCGAAAGCGCATCAAATCCGATGTTTTGGACCCTATAAAATCTAAGGAATTACACCCTGTTATTGACAAGAAGCCTGAGCTCAGGAGAGCCCGGTTGTCCTGCAGGGATGTTTGCTGCCGAATACATGATGGGTACATCGCGTGCCTGGTTGCACTCTCGATGGATGACATTGTAATCATTTTTGGAACGATGATAGCAGGGTTCTTGCTGATCAGAGTTGACTCGGCCCTGGTTTATCGAATAATAAAGAAAGCATTTACAGCTGTTCGAATTCTCACAAGGCTGGCTAGCATGATTGATGCAATGGGCAGGGCAGTGAGTACTCAGACTGTGCATATTGAACGCTATATTGATAAGATCTTGGAGAAGCTCATGACAATGAGACGGGAAATTGATAGACCTGGGAACCAGTGATGGACATTAGATCAACTGTGAAATTGGAATACAGTTTGTTCGCACTGAACCTAACCCAAACAATCATTATCTCACGCGGCCCTCCCCTCACCAGCTGGAAGGCTCTAAGGCCGAAAGCTGGCTGGAACACCAATTCTCCCAGATTACAAGACTGTGTTTTGACTCTTTTCACATATCCTTCATCCCTCTACCCCTTTCCGAACACCTTTGATGCTTGCTCCCAATCAATGCAGATTGTGGGTCTGTAGCCAGCGCTGGAGAATGGCATTGGGGCTCATGGCTGTTGTCTACCCTCATTCTCCTTACCCCATTCTACCTGTCTCCAACCAGTCTTCCCAATGTGATGTTTGTGCCATATATGTTTGATTGGAAGAGGCCGCAGGTAACAGGTACGTGTAAATTTCCATGTGACAAATAAAAATTGATTTTTCATGTTTATTTTTAGTTTTCACAGTTAGGTTACTGTTTATTCTCGTCTGTGTTTGCTTTATGCATTGCTTTGTATATCTCCATCAGCCATAATAAATGGCTCACCTTTTGTTAAATTAAGCTAAGTTCCACATTCCATTGTGACTGTGTTTGGGTCCACTATCCTCACTCCACTCAGTCAGCTTCTCAGCCAGACTGTGTCAGTATTGCTGTTATAAATGGGGGGGGGGGGGGCCCCAAAGAGG
>VUQR01010337.1:0-16434 GCA_015108515.1 Hemichromis elongatus | reverse complement strand
TCCTTTTCATGAGACTTAATGCCCTTAACTGGTCAGAGCAAACTGCTGAATGAAACAATGTAGCTGGTGTTTCAGAATCATCTGTATCTTATCATCGGAAAGACAAAAAAAAAAAAAAAAAAATCCCATCCCTTAAACAGAAAAATGTGGAGGGCCAGACTTTTCTTTCAAAGAGCCTCCAGAGCAGCCTGTTGTCTTTAAGTAGGGAGAGAGGGAGGGAGACTGCTTTCAGTGGCCTCTGGCCTGGGGACTGCTTCTCATCATTTTGACAATAAAACTCAAGGAATTGACACAAAGCGACATTTCATTGAAGAAAAAAAAAAATACTAGAAGGGAGGCCAGAAGATTTCCGCTGGTCTGCGCTGTATTTGTCCACCCCTCCCTCTTATCTGACTGCTCTGACTGCCAAAGAGAAGCAGAGTGGTGTTTTTTTTCTTTTTCAAGGAGAACGTTTGGAAAAGCTTTCCGGTGGTTTAATTCCCCTCCAGCACCCTGGGGGAGGGGGGTCTTGAAATGGTTTAAAGATGAATGAGTGATTGTGCTTTAAATTCCCAGAGGTTTGTTTTAATAGTGTCGAGTTTGTATGGCAGCGTTTTGTTGCAAACAGCTAAATACTGAATGACTGTGCCATGTGGGAGACAATACCTGACTTTAGGCACTTGCTGTTACTTTTGTGGAGTACATGAAGAGCAGGAACAGATATAAGAAAAGTCAGCCAGCATAGTCTGTTTGGAACATTTGTGCCCACTCGAGACAGCAAAGGAATCGCGATAGTCCGGCTTAAATGAGGAGAGATGGGCAGTGCATGCTTCAGTCGCCATGGCTCAAAGGCTCTGAACGTGTTGCTTTGCATATATTTACACATCTGTACATTTTTTACACTTTTCTACTGATACATGTGTATGGGGCCGAGAAAGTCTGTCTCATCACAAAATACAGCAAAGTGTCCTCTCACACATCAGCGCTGTTGGAGACCTGTGATAACCTGGGGTCGGAGTCCATTTCGAAGCGGTAATGGTAGCCTTCCCACACCTCCCTGCAGGCATCTCGCATGTCGTAGATGCGCTTCTTGATGCCTTTGCGGTTGAGGTAGAGTACAAAGAGGAAAATGAGGCCGATGAAGCCCAGGACTATACCCAAGAAGACATAAGAGGTCTGCAGAGCGAGGTCTGCCGCCGCATCTCTCTCGTGGCATCCCAGAGTCAACGACCCCACCACAAGCAAGGATGTGTTTCTCATGCTGGACGGGAAGGCGCACGCGAGGCTCTCGATGTCTCTGATGCGATTCTGTGACCTGTTTAGCCACCGTGCAAAAGGTTCAATTCCACATGTGCACGTGAACGGGTTCTCTCCCAGCAGGAGAGCGGCTCTGGGCATGGAGTCCAGCTCTTGGAGGCCCTCCTCTGACAGCGTCTTGAGGGCATTGAGCGTCAGGTCGAACTCCTCCAGCTGCTCTAAACCCGAGAGGGTGGAGTTGTGGATGGACAGCAGGGAGTTGTTGGAAAGCTGGAGCCTCCGCAAGCTGCTCAGGTTGGAGAAAATGCGCGGGGGCAAAAAGATAAGACTGTTGTCCGACAGGTCCAGTCCTCTCAGGGTCTCCAGGGAGCTCCAGTGGAGAGCCGTGGCCAAGTTGGTCACCGCAGAGTGGTTGTAGAGGGCTCGGCTCAGGTTGAGCTCCCGCAGGGACTGGTTCAGGACGGCGAAGGCCTCGGGATGAATAACAGCCAACTGGTTGTTGCTCAGATCCAGGGAGCGAAGGCTGTGCAGTCCTTTGAAAGTGAGGGATTCCACCTCAGAAATTCTGGATTTGTAGATGAGACATCATTAACAATCACCACCAAGACTGAGAGAATGAAAGCACATTTACTTTGAATCAAACCTGAACGTGGTCACTTTAACACAGTCCACTACTAATGCACACGGGTAACGAACTTAAACCAGTTCAAGAAAAATGGGGACCATGTGAAGAATTTGAAAACAGAGTTTTGTCACAGACAGTTTCACTCCTTCACAGCTTTACATTAGCACAATAACAAAGAGCCCCTGAGCTCATAGGGAGAGTCTTACCTGTTATTGCTCAGAGATAGGTTGGTAACATTCTCCAGCCCTTTGAAAGACTCCGGACCGATCCGGCTGATCTGATTCCCCGTTATGAACAGATTCCTCGTGTATCCCGGGATCCCAGCCGGGATACTCCGCAGGTCTTTGGAAACACACTTCACGGTGTGAGCCGCCTCTGAGCACTCGCAGCGCGGAGGGCAAGACGCGTAAACGGAGGCGAGGAGCGCGCAGAAAACAATGCGCTGCGTCAAATCCAGCATGTTGGAAAGGAAAACAAAAAAAGTGTCCGTTTAGAGAGCGGCGGCAAGAAACCGCGACAAAGAAAACACACACACGGGGAGAAACGATCAGCTCCACCGAAACATCGTGATCACGAGCTGTCCCGGCCGGGAATGTGCGTTTAACTTTGGATCTCTGCAGAAAGTGTGGCCGGGAGGCTGGCTCTGATTTCCATGAGAACAAAAGTGAGGGTCGTGCTGATCTGAGGGGGTGTTTGATCCTTCGGGGCGTTGCTTCTGCTCCAGCAATGAAGTTAAAAGGACCATCGAGGAGTGCAGTGATCTGTGGGGAGGGGCTTCTCTCCGTCCGGATCTACGAGATCTTCCCCTCAGCCCCGAGCAGAGATCACAAGCGTCGAGGATGGGTGAGGAGGAGAAAGTGACCGGGATTTCAGCGCGCTCTCTTGTTTCTTCACTCAAATATAAACGTGAATGCAATGAAAGCTGGACTTCAACGATTTTCTTTCAGAACAAAGAACAAGCAAACATACTCGTCATTCCCAGCTCCCCAGGTGGTGTGCGCTAAATGTGGGGGAGGAGAGTTTGGGGGCCAGACCTTGAGCCTTTGATCTCCCTTTTCTTTAACACCACGATGATCTGCAGGATAATGAGACTTTTGGCCACTTGGCAGCTGAGTATGAAAGCTGCGAGGACTTCATCTTCTTTATAAATGTATTCCGACAACTTCCAATGACTACTACCTGAACGACTTTAAAGACAAGCGAGACTCGCATATCATGACTCAGTCTTAAAACATCATCCCTCCTGCTGACAGCCCCGATGAAGCACAGCAGTCACGACTAAATGATGCGAATTCAAGAAAGCAGCAGAGCCACAAATCTCTATAATAACTTTTATATGTATTTAAAGTCGGACACATTCAGAGTTCGCATCTGTATGGTCCGCACCATAGAAGATATGTTGGGATTAGAGAAACAAAGAGGGGTTCTTGACATAGACCCGTATACGTATACATGGATGGTGGCACTAATAATAGCATCCCAACTGTCTTTTGTGAGCGGTCTGAATCGCTGGGACCACAGGTCTCCGCATTCCTGGGCCCGGCTCCTGGATACAACAAGGCACCGCAGGAGGCAACATCTAAAAGCATTCACATCATCCCCACTCAGTGTGGCATTCCAGCACATGGCCGTGCGTAAATGGGCCCAGAGTACTACTGATCTTCACAATCTCTCTTTCAGAAATATACCTTTATATTTATGCGTTAAAGGTGGCAATGTTGTGAGCCAATGTTGTGCCGGCTGCTCTCAAAAGGACCATTCATTCCTTCACTGCCTTTTATGGCTCAAAGCGCGCTAAATGAGCTGCTTCCTTAAGTACAGGTTTCACATTCAAAGACACAGTTTGCTGTCCGTTTTCTGACATTTAGCGCAATTACAGAACACCAAAGGGATTTTCACTTTACTCTTTGTTTCTACTGGGATTTTCCACAGACAGGTCCATTAAGTCTGCACCTTAAATGTCACTGCAGTTTAGGCATAATGAGCACATTTCCATTTTTTTTTTTTAAGGCATGCTCCTACTTGGACGCAACTCACAGTTTAACCACTTCACTTGAACCCAACACATCTCAGTTCACTCATCTTTAAGAAATAGTTGCCATCTTGGGGCATACAGATGCATTTTTAAAGGGATACTGACCTACTCCACCATACCAAATGTCATTTTATGAAGCAAAAAGCACCTTTTGTTTAAATTTATGTCTACAAAAGGTCTCCTGTAGGTTACAGCTACACATCTTATTGCTCCAGTTTGCTGTGTTTAACTGCTTTTTAATCATTTTAGCCTCACGCGCTAGTTAAATGCTTCTGGTCTTTGCATGCTCACTTGTGTGCTCTAAACTAACACTCAAGTTATTCATCAGAATGATTTTTCTCTAAGAAGTAAGAGCCATCTCATCGTGACGTTTTTAAGTGATGCTTTTACACATTAGGGTGTACTACTCCCTTCCCAAACCAGCAGAGATGTAATTCGCTGTGCCTGTGAGGCATCAGTTTCCCACACTTGGTGGCACAAGCCTTCCCGTTGCTCAGTTGTGTACTGGGGTCTCCTCCTCTTTTCACTCCAGTTACAGGCCGTTTGTTCTGTTCTGTAAAGGGAGCAATACACACATTTGAAATCTTCCATTTACTTCAAATGAAATCTCTTCCCCCGAAGCAAAACAAACACTTTACCACATTTGATTTTTTTTTTTTTTTTAACTTTGATAGAACTCAGAGCTGATGATCCAGACTCCAGATAGTTAAATGTAGTCGCTCTTTGATCATCACAGCAGTTTTTCAGCTGTGCAAATTAATACCCGTAAAATAATCTAATTATCTACCAACATTAGGAAATCGTGTGTTATGCTTCACTGATACTCCACTGGAATCATTTGTGATTTTTAATGAATGATTCTATGATTTCTAATAATAATAATAAATCTAATACACTTTCAGCTTACAACAGGCCTTTCCCCTTTGGGGGTGTTGTTACATCTCACTCATTTACATTAAAGGCTACTGTAGATTGAGGGTTTGAGTCCACCCTAGCCCATTTCTTTCTGTGTGTATAAAGTATTACTAAAATAATATTTGTAAAATTTATATTTTACAGAGAGCTGCGACTCTAGTTGGGATGCAGATTGTCCATTTCAAACACAAACAGGCATCAGATCAAGGTCAACTGAGGCAGGTCTGGTACAATCTAATATATTTTTATTATTTTCACTCCATTTTACCAGTGAATACAGAACATTTTAAACAGATTAAGGGAAAGATTGAGTACTAAATATAGAAATCCATTACTAGGCAGTTTGCTGCAATGATATGCAGCTGATTAATAATCGAGAAGCGACAGCTATGAGCCAACCACAAACCTCCCTCTCCAACAGTTACACTCTCGTATGCATGCAATACACATATGCTGGCATGCAAGTGCATGCTCTCTCTAATGTGCAGAACACACACACACAATCAAACACACTCATCCAGGCACAGGTCTGCCTTACTGCCAAGCAGACATTACAAGTACAGTACAGAGAGCCATTCAAATCTGAAGAGCGATCAAGTTAGCAAAGTATACAAAGAGCACCTGATGTACAGTCTGATGTGTAAGTATTTACAGGCAACATGGGTGAGACACAGAACTAGAGGCCACAGAATTTAAGCTTCCAACAGGAGCCTGAAAATGGTGTTAGCCCTGGAGTTACTACAGAAAACCCCTTCTAAGCTCACACTTAAATGACATCTACTTTGGATTATTGCAGGATGTTGGTCGGTATACATCAAAGCTTTGTGAAACAGTGCTGACATTTCACAATGACCTTCCAATCTGATCTGCAGAGGTGAAAAACAGCAGGAGCGAGCGACGCCGCTCAGGCGCCGAGGTGGAAACGGGGGATTTTCAACAGAGGTCGGCGAGCGTGAAAAAACCTGAGGATCCTGGCTACCTGCTGCTTCTGGCAGCACCGCAGACAAAGACAGGGCTCAACACTTTTTTTCCCTGTTTGATTGCAAACAATGAGGGGATTTGAAACTGCTCACGACAGCCATGGCAACGGATTCCGAGTGCCAACCATCATGTGTATGTGTACTTTTTTTTTTTTTTAAAAGGAGTCAAAAATGACCATGAAGCAGAAAATGCAAAGAGGTCGTTTTGAGGCACTGACTCTGGCTTTTTTTGTCATAAAAGTCGAACGCAGCAAAGGGACAACAAAACGAAATCGCAGCAGGTTTCATACCTCTGACATCAGCTGGCTTTTCATCAACACCTTTAGAGTCACAGACAAACTGTTCCACTACTGAGAGACTACGATATGGAAGGACACAGTCCGCGTTGGTCTCACGTCTTCACCATTCTCTTTGTTGCTCTAATTTTCTACCACAGTCACATTCATTGAGGTTGCTACAATTGTTGCACTGATAGATAACAGTACCATGAGGTGATATGTGTAATGCATGTCCAACAGATCTGAGAAAATATTTCCCTTTTGAAGATGCAAACTCTTTGATACCCTACAGAGTAAGAAAATGCACAAATACACAAACTGCTTTTGTGTATTTAGGTAGACGTTGCAGTGCTGTGGAAGAGCTACGTTAGGTCAAGCATGAGATGCAATAGATTCCTCTAGAAAGGCAGCTAACTGAACTAACATATTGGTGCTCCCAGCTATAAAATTGGCATCCAGGAAGCACTGAATCATGGGATTACAATCCCAATCTGAGTAAAATCTGAAAGCAAGGCATGGATGTGTTTCCCCTCAAAGAGTTCAACAATGTAGGTACTTTCTTTTCAAACGTTTACGGTTACATTTGCAGGCGGCAACGGCTTAAACCGCCTGCCACACTTTTAGTATTCAGAATCCAATAAATGCTTTTGTGTAGTCCTAGTCATTGCAGGTGAATATAAATGGACTTCGATCACTGGGACATTCCACTATCAACACGGCAGTAAAGCCAGTGATCAGCATTCAAGCATGTCCTGGACAATCCTGTCCATCCATCTTCTCGTGGAGGTGAGGAGTCTTTGTCACTGGTTTCCCCTCTCCTCTGTTGTTCAAAAGGTTGGTGCCACATCTGACCCACGAGGGGGGTTTTCACCATGTCCCTAGACTTGCTCCCAGGTCACCGGAGGTTGAGGGCCAGGGCCACTGTAAGGACGATGCCCATGAGCATCAGAAAAGGCAGCCAGGTCTTCAGAAAGCCTGCACAGCTAGAGAGATGATAGGAAAACCAAGGTGAGGAAACAAGCTTGTATGTGGTGATGCACAGAAATTGAAATCGGGGGAATGAGCTCATATTTTTGATGAACCCCCTCCCATCCCAACCGCTGCCCTTATAATGACCAGAGGAAAACAAGAGACATGGCATCTTCAACCTTGTTCTTCCTGTAACTATGGCAACAATCCGTGTAGATGATATGCACATCTTTTTTTGTGTGTTTAACCCCGCTGAGAGGCAAAACAAGCAGCTGGTATAGAAAGACTGAAAAACTAAGAAAAATAAGTTAATTAGAGCATAGACATCACACACACACGTTTGGATTTTAACATTTGGGCTGTGAGGACTGGCTGATCAGACATACATAAACAAGCAAAATAGGAAGTAACTGATACTAGTCACGCAAGACTAAATGTTCTAGAAAGCCGTGTCAGAGTAAAGTAGCAAACATTCAGTTGTGTAACGACTTTCTATAAAGGTTTGGGGAAATCAACTTGTGAGGAAAGAAGGCCGATGATGCTATCGATGCTTATGTCAAGCCACACTCAGCAAACTGAAATTGTGTGTGTGTGTGTGTGTGCACGTGCACCATATTACATATGCTAAAAAGTCGATTCTGTTCCTCTGGACGTAGCGTGTTCAGTAGGAGAAACGTTTAAGCTGACTGCAGGTTTCCCCAATCTCATAAACAGTAACATTTGCATAATGAAACTAGCACCACTGAAGGACCAATGGGCTGGGAGGTCAGTTCCTTATCATTAACATTGATCAAGGCCCACTGATCAGGCCAGTTAGCCTTCCTAGACTGTGAGACCCCCCATTAGTAGTGGGGAGACATACAAAAGCGAATGTGTACCATAAACCTACGCATAAAGACTCAACTGGATGATTGAGCATGCATCAAGACACAGGGCTACACGTTTCTGTGGCTTCTGTGAAGACTAGTGGAAGAGCGTGATTTTTTTTTCTTAAATTTAATCGACCAGTAAAGCAGTCAGAAGAAAACAACGTTAGATCAAATATGGCTATGAGGCTGCTCTGCATAAATAAGTAAGGGTCATTAAGTTATACTTAACAACGCTTTAACATTTTAATGATCAAGCAGGTGGTCATAGCAAAAAAAAAAAAAAAGTTTTTGAGCAACTGCGACAACTTCAGCGGTCTCGGCGATTCCCGATACTTTCTGACAATTACTGCAGTTCAGCTGGGATGTGTAGTTCTTCATTACATTCCAGTAATGTCCTATATACACTCTTATTAGTTCCCAAGAATCAGGTCTCTCTCTCTTGTCCTGAGACACAACAGGTTCAAGGCATACCTGTGAAATTATGTCCGAACCCCTGGGATTCCACTGAGAAACCTCATTCACAGGCTTCAGCCCTACTTCTTAGGCAGGCTTTGAAGAGAGCAGCTGTGGAGTACAGGGCTTGCACTGTATCACCTTCTAAGGTAGACAGCCTTCAGATATCTCAAGAATAAGGATGACAGTCACTAATACTATGTGCATTCCTTTGAAACTAGTTCACTTCAGTGCTCCCCAAAAGATTGGATTTTTTAAAAGGATACTGTCAGTCCGTTCATGCTCACCTGAAGCAAATGAAACATCGAGTAAAACCTCACTAGGTCATAGTAACAGATTAGATTAGGATAGAAAATCCTTGGGATTAATAATTATGTTTGTTTTGGGGTTTTTTTAGCAACAGTCTACAGTTAAGTGCTACAACGGGTTAAAAACAAAAGCATGAACTGAGCCTTTAAATGGATTTGTAAACGTCCCCTGAATTCTTTACACTTTCATCATTTATATGAGTTATTGAACCATATAAACATGCAGAGAAGTAGAGTACAAAAGGGAAAATAAAAAGTTTGTGTACAATTCTAACAGGCTTGAAAATCAATATTTGATATGACCAAGTGTAGCTTTTGATTAAAATTATTGATCGGGGCAACTGAGCTGGGGGTTGGTTGCTGTTATTTAGGGTTACTCTACTTCTCTGCTCCGTTTCAGACAGTACAGAGCACATAAGAGACAAACAGAGCTTGCTGGCATAGCAAACTGGAAATCCCTTCAGACTGACCTTAGGTTTTCCTCATGCAC
Organism: Hemichromis elongatus; assembly: GCA_015108515.1. NCBI lineage: Eukaryota > Metazoa > Chordata > Actinopteri > Cichliformes > Cichlidae > Hemichromis > Hemichromis elongatus. The sequence goes on along the minus strand of VUQR01010337.1, from coordinate 7,276 downwards.
TGTTACCTTTGGTTCCAGTAAGCCGGTAAATTGCTACTGATGTACACAATGCATAATGAGAAGGAATGGATCCCATACCCAACCTAGCTATCTGAATTCAGTACTGAACCAATATCAGATACACACCAGATTAGGTCATCAATAATTTCCTGTTGCACTGTTTGCCCACTAAAAACTCCTCATCAATTATTTTTCTGTCTCTCGGTTTTCCAGACACGCTGAGCTTTCCTTACCTCACATGCTTTCCGTGGATGAGAGCGAGGAGGCAGAGGTTGACCATGTTCCACGAGGTGCTGTTTTCATAGCGCATCAGATTCAGAGCCATGGCGACATGCGAGTGGCAGTTATCACAGCATAGGTTGTGCTTTGGAAAAGACAACAGTATCAAGAATCATTCCCACTGTTGCCTCAACTGTGAGGTAAAGAAATGTCATTCCTACATACTTACCATTCTGTGTTTATACTCCTCTGAAGCGTCATGCACCGCTGTGTCCCAGGCATTGGAGCCGCTGGCGTAAACCTTGCTTACATCGAGCATCCAGTATCTAGATTTAAAGAGGAAAACAAACTTTATTGTTGTCCGTGACAGATTTAAAGAGACAAGTCGTTCATTAATTAAAAATACTATTTTTATTTACTGACTTTGTTGGTTGCCCAAAAGCCATGTTGTCCTCCTGCAAAAGATGAAATATTTCTTTAAGTCACCTGTGCTCACTGAAAGCTGCTTTATGTAGTTTGGTTTTTGATGGGGGGGGTGGGGGGTACATCAAAGCATTAAACAAAGACCCCAGCATTAGGGCAAAACTTGTTCAACTATTTACCAATGTAAGGCTGAATAATGACGCTTAATGAGCAGCACCAGAGACATTTTCGGCACCCTAATAGCTGGAATATGTAGTTTAGCATCAATTTAAGAAATGGGTCAAACGTCCTGTTTGTTAGGATTCACCACTGTGTTTGTTTGTTTGTGGATACAAGTTCAAATGGATCCAAGCTGTATGCTGGAGAGCCTCTACTACAAGGAATGGTGTACCTTCCATTCCCATAATAATAAATGACATCTCGGAACAAACAAATCGGAAAGTTCCGAACAAACATATTTAGGCATTATTAAATTCCTAAATAGGAATACGAATTATTAATAAATTATCCCTTGCGTCAAGTTTGCTTTATGTAATAATAATCATGGCAATTTTATATGCTATACATACTGGATGGCAGGCTATTACAAACTATTTCTACAGTATTTTTCTGGGTTAGATTTTTTTAAAGACTCTGTTAAACAATAGTCTGACAACACATTAGTGCAGCAAAACAAAGTTCTCTTCAGGATTTTCGACAGCCACAAAGACACAATGCTTTCTGACACAGAAGGCAAACATTGCTATTTTTGCCACAGCACAGCATAATCCAGCAGTGGCACTGCAAATGTATGAAAATGCTCATGAGATTACCGGGAGAGTACTTTGTAGCACTAAAACCATACTTGATTAATGACTTCCTGCACTACCGTGAAACAGTCTTACTGGTCCGACTGGAAAAACTAGATGTCTCACATTAAAAGCACAATAGTGCTGTGCCGTCATCCGCTCACGCTGTACAGTGTATAGATGTAGATTTACAGCCAATCTATTCATTTCTATATTTTAATCTTTGCCACAATTGACAAATATTGGATATAAAGCCAACTGGTCGCAAGGCGCAGCATGCGTGATACTTAAAAATACACGTTTGTATTGGACGTTTTATTAAAACTAAGAGTGAGCTCTTTACGCTCATATCTATCACAAACAAGGACGTTTTACAATAGTAAATCTAACATAAAAGGATCGTTTGGTGAATGCTGCAGAACCTCAGTCAGTACTCACTGAAACAAAGTAAGGCCCAGCAAAGTCCCGGATGACTCCGGTGGAAGTGCAGATACCCATGTGACCAATGAAGGGAAACAGCCATCTAAGAGAAACAATAAAACAAAAAAACAAAAACAAAAAAAACCATGCAAAGTTACCATCGCTAGACCGAAGTACTGTTCAAGAGGCCCTGGCTGCAAAAGTTGAGATTATACAAGTCAATACAAACACACATACACAGGCGTTTGATTAGTATAATACTTACTAGCAATATCACTGAAAATAAAGGTGATAACATTAGTTTTAAGGTAACTGCGTTGTGACATTATAAGTTTGAGTAACAGATAATTTTGCTGCACTATAACACCGACTACTGACACAAAGTCCCCGACGGCAGACTTTAAGCATATCACTTAAGAGCTGGCATGTTTACCATTTTGTTTACTTCGTATCAGTGATACTAATTTCTGCATATTTATGTTTAAACGTTATAATCATCAAAACATTATAATATAAACCGTAATCGTTAAATGTAACCGTTCTTCATACACAGCTGTGACTCAGACATTTGTTAGCAGCGAAGATAATCTAATGTAAATCGTTTTTGGAAGGAGGGCAGCAACAGGAAGGTGCTGTGCGTCTGCTAGCTTGCTAAGCTAGTGCTGTCACCTCGTGCCATTTCTCCAGCATTTAGCCAAAAAGCGATAACTCACGACAACACGGGGATAGGTGTCCACACTATACAGTAAGGATAGCGACTGGCCTCCGGGTTAATTTTCTCCGAAGCTATGTGATAATTCTTCATGCTCTCTTTTTCAACATCCGCCATCACCAGCTGTAGACTATGAACTTCATTTGTCTCACCGCGTCAAGCTACCCGAATACTCAGGAAAAAAAATATTAGTGTCAAAATAAAATCCAACAACGATGTTTTGTTTGGCAAACATCATAAACACCGCATCAGTATCAACATTTAGGCTAAATTAACCCTCATTAACGCCACATCTGAGAAAAATAGTGACAGAAAAAAAGCGCAAACCACTTTTATAAAAGTCACATCGTTTATTTTGAAAGGTCTAAACGGAAGCGCCTTCTCTCATTTGATGTGACTTCACTATTTTGACTTCACTATCCTGTAATTTTGTTGGATTTGTGAAAGCAGTTGCTTCCGGGATACTTGTATGCCTATGAGGAAACATCCCAGTCAGCACTAGGATACGTGTGTGCGTGTGTGTAAACTTTGCACACAAAGTAAAGAAATTTGTGTTTGGTCGATTACTTCTTTGTTGTATGCTTCTTGGCAGGTAAATCTTATGTGGATGGAAAGTTGGTTTTTTCCCATTAAATGGCTCAACATTTATAAGGAATATACATTTTCCTGAGTATGTGGATTACATCCATTAAAAAAAATGCCAAGGCTCGGAAAAAAAACCCCACACCTCTAATTTTTATGAAAATGTACAACCCCAAAAATGGGGGCATCCAGGAAATATTTCTGTTTAATTCCATTATTATTTTCTTTTTGACAAAGAAAAGATGTATTCCTTTTATTTATTTCATTCATTTTTAAAGTGCATACATCCCATAAGTGCATTACTCAAGAAAAGCTCACTGGGTTCTACTTACAGTTTTTAACACTCCTCTGAGAGCGGGGTATGGACAAAAGGCGCTGAAAGGAGGAAAAGGAGGTGGTCGTCAGGGCAACCGAGAGAATAAGAGCTGCAGAAGATAACAACATGCACCTATATGTGCACGTATGTGTGTGCGCACACAAAAACCTATAGTATTATGGTTATAAAAACATGAAAAAGCTTAATTTTGCATTTAACAGAAGCTGTTTATTTAATCCAACACAATAGGAAATGGTACAGCTCGCTTCCATATTCCCTGTTTCTCATGAAAATGCGACAAAATGTCAAGACTTAGTAGGAAGAGACAGGCTGACCTATGGACACGTTTTGAATTTGATGCCAAGGAAAGTAAGACGCTTTGTAAACTGTGGACAATTCTCAGTGTTAAAAACACACCAAACTTTTACACTGTTATTCAAGTGAAACATCTTTAGATCCCACTATAACCTTGTGATATTTAATCGAGTAAAACTATAAGAATTTAGATGCCTAAATTATGACTGAAACTAAATGATGTTTTAGTCAAAAGACTCAAATTAAATCTAAGTTTACCATCTCAAATTCATTGAGCCTGTGGAGTCTGAGCTATGATACAGTACCTTCCACTTAGAAGAGAGATGTGATGGGGCAAAACCAAGACAATGGTGATGCTGATGATGACATCACTCCATTTGAAAGGGGCAAAGAAAACATTTTTGTGAGACTTACAGATTTTTACTCATCCTCTCATTACCTTTTGGACATATTTGTACCTCGTCTATGTATCTAAATTACTTTGTAGCTGTGGGAAACAAATATATCCACTCAGACTCTTTAAGACTTTGCCAAGAAAACTTCCCAGTTTTGAGTCGAACAGGTCCGTTGTTATCATCCAAATTCAATCTCGCCACAAGCGCTTTAATGGAACTTCTGTCCTGTTTATTGCAAAGGGCCTCTATTTGTTTCTATGCCAGCGCACAGTGAACCCTCCAGCACTGTGGAGGTGGAGGGCTCCAGCTATTGAAGGAGTTATCTATGGCAGTGGTGGAAATGGAAACAAAGATGAACCCAAGGGATTCACCAGGGCTCTCTGTACTCTATACTGGGTCCCATTAGATGTGACAGGTGATAAATTGTGCGAAGGGCAAAACAAACTACTCAGCAAAAGCAGGCAGACTTTGATAAAGGAAGGCACACTGGGCTCATCATTGGGGAGCTGAGGGAATTCTCCGGCAAAATGCCACCTCGATTTCTGGCTGAGCCATCTAACCCAATTAGGCCTGAAGACGGGCTGCTTTAGGGACTGTAACTCTGTGACACGTTATCCTTTTCAGTCATAGGTTTGAAAAGTAAAATGTCAAGCATCCGATAGTTTCGAGTTCAGCTCCCCGGACAGTGGTTACACATCCAAGAAATGAAATGAGGGTCTAATTAAACACTTTTAAAAACATATTTAGTTTGTGAATTTTTCTGAAAGGCTGTGTGAAAAAAGTAAAGGAGGTTTAAAGTGATCGTTTTTAATGGCTAAAAAGGGCGTAATTTGAGAGAGCAAAACACTCACTGCCTTTGCTTTGCAGCTACACAGGGCTTTCCCTCATAACATCATGTTACATTATTGTCACAAAAGCAGAAGTGCTTGTCACACACATGCACACACAAACCTATTTCTTACAATTAATCAGTCCAGTGATTGAGTGTGATTTCCTGAAGTTGGGATATCGATACTCTTTTCGATAATACATGAAGGCTAACATTTTTAGGTCTGTGTGTTTTGAGGGCTAAAGTCCCAAATATCTCCCCAATCTTTGCTCACTGCACACAGTATGTAGCACTTAGTTGATTGTGATATGAATGAATGACTGCAGAAGCGTTAGTACAGCAAAGCATAAAAAATGACTTTGATATGAGCTGATCGTGAGGTCAAATGTACTGAATTGTAATTGCAAATCTTTCCTGAGTCACAAAAGAGTAAATTAATCCACACTTCACTAAACAAACTGCATCTTACTGCAGGATAAGACCAGGGAGGTGGTGATGTTCAGAAGGAGGCGCACATCTAAATGGCCTGTTTCTGTCCTGGGACCAGATGTTGAATTGGTGGAGCAGGACAAGTATCTGAGGCTCCACAGCAGGTTCACATTTTCAGCACTTTCAGCACTGCTGCCAGAAGCACACAAGTAGGAAATCTTCCATAACTCATGCAATAATGCTCTACAGTGAAAGATATGTGAATAGCAGAGAATTGTCTGTTCTCTCATTTTACAATCAATTAAGCCACTTCAAATTCTATTTTGCTTGATTTTGAAATATTTTACTTGTTTTAATATTAATTATTATTATTATTATTGCATACCTATATTACAGTAATGTTGAGCTGTGAAATGAAAATGACACTATGCTGTATTATTCATCATTTTTTAGATATATTGATGAGATAGAGTTACAGCATGCTGTTGCTGTTGGTGCACTGAAGTAAAGAACAGGTCATTTTAGCCTGTTACCAGGTGGTTTACAGCAGTGACCCCCAGGTTGTGGAATGCTTTGTCATCATCATTAAGTTGTGCTGTATGTTTGATTGTTCATGTTTTATATTATTGTGAAGGCTTTTGTGAGTGTATTTTATAATCAATAAAACTTTTTTTTATAGTCCAATATCTTGCTTGTATACATTCATAATCAACTGCACACAAAATATTTTATAGTTCAACATAACTGATCAATCTAATACACTTAAACCTACACTATCCTCCCTATTCTGGTATTTTAAAGAGTACTTAGCAGAAATATTAAACAACCTAACTAATAGGGTTGACAATTCCAAGCAAAAATATTAGGGAACCACCCCCCACCCTCTGCCTCATGATGCTTAATCGACATAATCAACTTTAATTTATTGCTGTGTAAAACAAATGCACTGAAATCCATTTCAGAATTATAAACTTTGAAACTGTTGCAAAAAAGCATGAAGCTTAACCTGGAACTGAAGAAAAAGTATAAAAGATCTTGAAAAGATAAATACAAGCTGAATAGTTCAATGTCTTGGCTTTATTTTAAAGTTTGAAATGTGGCTCTAGGTCAGCGTATATGGTAGTAGTTAGAGTTAAAAGAGGAAAATTGGAAGATTCTCCCATTGACATACATTGTAAATTTTTGTCGATTTAGCATTTAAAAAAAAAAAAGGTTTCAAAGAGCTCATACATGCCATAGCTACTCTCACTGATCTATGGACCAAACATGCATGCACCTATTCTTAATTGCTCCCTGAGACAATCAAAGCCATTCTGGTGCAGGAATTAGACCCTTTCAGAGCCATTTGATTCAATTCCTTCCACTTGAACAGTGTACTGAAATCTAACCATCTATGACCTTGACAGTACAATTATCGTCATAGCAGAATAGCAGTGGCACTGAGATCACAGCATCTGGTTTAATTAAGTTGGGTTTTTTTTAAATTTCATGACAGATTGTTAGATGATAGACTTCAAAAAGTAACAGTCTCACAATGCTAATCGTAAATCTCCGTAGAACTCCCAGTTTGCTGTGGTGGGCTGGGCATTTTCTAGATAGCGTCTAATACATATTTTTTTAAAAATTTAGAAAAGCATCAATGTGGTGTGAATTTTCTCTTAATGAGCTGGGGCACAGTATTACACCACATTGCACTGGACCAATAAGCCAATATTCAGTTAGGGCTTTACTTCCCTCGAAAGTTCATTTGATGCATTTGTACAAGGATGTTGCCTAAATAGCACACTTTGGCTTTTTATATTATACAGCAACTTATACAGTGCTTGATGCACAGTGCTTACCTGTAGC
>VUQR01010336.1:22744-51935 GCA_015108515.1 Hemichromis elongatus | reverse complement strand
AGTACTCCCCCACAGCCTCCCGCACTCCCCACCTGGAGTCTTGCTCTTAAACCCCATCTGCAGAAAACAGAGATGGTGGCATTTGCTCGGAGTGGAGGGTGGGGTGTGACAGAGGGCGAGGCACTGAAATCAAGAATATTAAATGAAAGAAAGTCGAAAGAGTCAAAGTTATTGACTGGTGCTATGTGCCAATTCGAAAGCGTGGAACCCCAGAGACGCCGTCATCTGTTTCTCTTTCTTCTGCCATATCTTTCTCCGAGTCTAAAGAAAACGTCCTGCCAGAGTCACTTGTAAGCATTTTGGGAAGCCTTCGAGATGCAGGAGAGGCCGAATCGGATCTGTTGATTTCATGTCTCCTGCTGCTGCTGTGGCCCTGCTCTTCCTCAGGTGGACTCTCTGTGTCAGACTCCCCCTCTTCTTCTAAGGTCAGCTTAAACTGAAACTTGTCAGCAGATGCAGACCCGCTACCCCGACCTTGTGCTGAAGCTTCCCCCGCAAAGGCATCTTCTTCCTCCTCTTCCTCCTCCTCCTGGCCCTCTGGGTGAGGTGATGGGCTGTGGGGGATCATGCTCTGATACCACTCTCTGTTATCCTCCAGCGTGTCCAGGATGTCCTGCGCATCGGGGTGCACCAGGTCGGCCCATGTTTCCCACAGAGGATGAACGATGTAGTCGATGAAACCCACCTGAAAGAGAAGGCAGCGTTTAAGACTACGAGCAACAAACTCAGCAGTGATGCTTTGACTTAATCAAAGAAGTCCATCTTTCCGTGAGCAGTTTTGAATCTGAACTAGTTTTCTCTCTGACATCTACATCCATCAACCACAGGAAGTTTGAAGCTAGATACTGCTAATGTTTATATGCTGTCCCACTATCATTAACATAAGGCTCTCATCATAAAATGTATTTTGACGGCCACTTCAGTGCCTTTTAGTTCCATTATATAAAAGAGAAGGGAAAAAGTTTTATACTCGGTATCTCCAAAACCATCTCACAACAGAACAATCTAAATCTAGACTGAAGAACGGCACCAAGAGGAAAAATACATGAATTTGATTTTAAACGTTTTAGGTTATTCCCCACCTGGTTCTTTTCTACTGAGGCATTGTGCTTGTCACACATGGGGCTGATCTCCATGCCTTTCTCTCTCTCTCTGTCTCCCTGTGTGAAGAACTCCACCATGATGCGGTCTGTCCACTGGCGGTACAACTCGAGAGGTTTGGTCGGGTTACTCAGGTCTGCACAGTGAACCATGTTCTGAAGAACCTACAGTGGAAAATTAAACAGGTGTTGTCACACATCAAAATATATAGATCAGATTATAGTTATTTTCCTGATTCTGTTCTCACCTGTATGCGATCTGAATAGTTGTCTAAAAGCAGAACTCCCAGGCTGGTGACTTTCTTAGTCTCCACCATGGTTTTCAGGTCTGCTAGCAGATTCATGTGTTTGGACATATCTGTGGCGAGCACCTGCAAGAACAACAATCACATTAAACCAAACAGAAATCACTGAAAAATAGTCTTAAACTGAGCTAGAGCTACAGCACGTCTACGATCTTAATGGTCCACTCACCATGTCGATGACCATTTTGCGGAGGGACTGACGCTGCTTTTTGTTGAGATTCTGAAAAATGTCACAGTTGTCTTCCTGCAGAAGCTTAAAGCCTACAGCCAGGTGGTGATTCTCTAGCACTGACAAGTCATTGTACATCAGGGCCAGCTCTGAGTCTGAAGACAAAAAGGCAAAAAAACATTCAGGACTCTGAATGTAAAATAAATCGCAATCTCGTCAGCCACATCATTAAATACACTCAGCCCCCACACACACATTCAGATAATCTCTGTAGAGAGCTACGAGCAAACTCACTGGTGTTGATGAGAAACCGATTGGAAACTCCGGGGTGATCCACGTCGTGGATGGCGCTGGCGAACAGCGCAGCGAGGATCTCCAGATCAGTAAACACAGCCTTGGATGACACAGAAAGAGAGACGGTTAGTTTTGTGTGTCTGTGTGGGTATCAAACTAGACCGTGTATTTGAGCGATTACCTCCAGTGCAGGTGTGGACAGCAGCACGTGTGTGGATTGGACCACGTCTGCAGCATGGATGTTGTTGTGGTAGGCCACATCAGCATGATAGTGGTCCTCCAAAGTCATCATGAAGGTAATGAAAGTATCCACTGGAATCTTAAAGGACTTCAGCAGATCACGTTCCTGTAGCAGCAGAGGAGAGGATGGGTCATTCGAGGTAAAGATAAATGACTGATTACCAATTGTTTGCTAAGTCATTGCTTCATTGACTTCACTAAATTCATTACACACTTGTTTGCTGTGCCGTGTTTGAGGCTATAAAGTACAGGAGCCATACAGTACGCTGTGTGCTGTGATGTAGTACCTGGAAAATTGTGTACATGGTGACTGTCAGTGGGCGATTCCCAGAATACTCAGAGACCTTAAAGATGTCAATACCCCATCGATTTATATCCTCAAGTTCCTGTCAGTGGAAAAAGTATAAATATGTATATTAAAACAACATTCAGTATGAGGCAGGAAATAGAGAATTAGCCTCAGAGAAATAACTAATTAACCAGTCCTCACACCTTAGCTAGGAGTCCTTCCTGGCTCGCATTGACCCCAAATCGAGGGATGGTAGAAGGAGCGAGGCTGGGACTGTGGGTAGCCTTCTTCACACCACTGATCTGGGACATCGGACGCTTTTTCTTGTCTTTCTCCTTGGTCGGGGGAGACATGATGTCCATGTCATGTTGTTTCTCTGCCAGTGAAAGTTATCCAGTTAACAGTGACAAAAACAAAAAATGCACCACTAACAATAACTTTTCTGCTGTCGTGAATTTCAACTTCTCCTGTCTGAGCACTGTCCTCTTATTTACATGCGTATCTACATGTATGCAGCAGTGTGTAGTGTGCAAAGACGGCGTAATTACCCAGAAAGGTGCTGGAGATGAATTCAGACACCTGGTTCCCTGAACGGCTGGTTTCTGACAGCTGGCTGAGCTCTCGGTTCAGCATCCTCTTGAACTGAGGACAAACACATGCAAGCATCAATGAGCTTGATCAAACACACTGTTTGCTAAACTGTGGACAGACTAGGTCGCATCAACTCAGCCGCCTGCTGGAACAACAGTTATCTCTTAACAACAACAAAATAAATACTTTACAAGAAAATCACTCTGTTTCAAAACCTGCAAGCGGTTCAGTCAAATACAAGGTAGCAGATGCCACAGATCACACTGATATAAGACATGTTGAGTCTCAGAGAAAGTCACAAAACAAGAACACGTGAACCTCAGGTAGTCTGCTACCCCCCCACCCAGTTCATCCCTCTCCTCCCCCACTCCTCACCTGAATGAACATCAACGAGATGGAGATGAAATAAGTCACTTCTGGCATTTCAGCGTAAAGTCAAGCATGGGAGCAAAAATAAAATGAGTGAGCTCTCAGGTTTAACACCGCCTGTTTGACAGAGCCGCCTGTCTCAGAAAAATCCAGTAGCGAGTGCAGTGCAAGCTTTGATCATAAGTCTATGGAAGAACAGGAGAATCGAAGCATGTGTATGTGGGAATGCTGCTGGATGCCAGGATGCAAGGCAGAGAAGGCAGACTCTCCCTGACTCTCCCTCATTCACTCAGTTACTGCCTGCTCACTATGTGTGTAAACAGAGGGAGAATGGGGTACTCTAATCTCCACCTCCTTTCAAAAATGCCTAAGAATAGCAGCCAATCAGACACCCGCTGCAGCAGCTTGTGGCAAAACAGAGAGCCGTCATTGGCCAGGAGACGTACAAACTAGGCAGGGCAGAGTGAGGTTGTGAGACACACCATGTGCACCAAGTTTGAAGGTATGAAGGAAAAGCTTTGAATGGATGGGGAGGAGGGTTCATTCTTGTAGCCAAAAATAAAAATAGTACATCACACACCACAGAGACTTGGGTACCCTGACCATTAACACAATCAGAGGAACAAAAGACAAAATGCTTTGACACAGAAATGCTTAAAGCGGGCACTCACAGCTGAATTGTGCTTGGTGGCCTTACTATGAAGCTGATTTGTTCACTTTTATACAAAATTCAAACTCGGTAGTGATTACCATCAGAAGAGGAAAAAACTGCCTGTGTGGCATGTAAAAAGGTCTTTCTTAAGTACCCTACTCGCATATAAATTACTCTGTGATTAATAGAGGTTACACGCTTCCTCAAAGACCCTTTCTAGGGTCAGTAAAGATCCAGTTTAACAAAGCAGTCTGATAAGGCCAGCAGCTATGCAGAAGCATTGTTCACTTCAGCCTCCCATGCACCTGTCTTTGTTCCCAAGGGCCAGCATGGATAATTCTTCCCCAGTGACTGAAGCAGCTTATTGACTGATCTGCAGCAATTGTAGGGGCTGGGGAGAGGAGTGGGCGCCTGGGGGGTGCCTCCATCGAAACTCCCGCCCGCTGCCACGTGAGCGTGTAACGTGTGAAATGTTGTATGCATAAAGCAGGAAGCAGGCACATCACGCGATAGGTTAACAATGCATTTCACATTTACGTGGTGAGAAGAGGTATGTCTCCGTATGTCTGTGCACTTCTATGAAGTGGGTGTTTGTGAGTGCTGATCGGAGAGGAGAGGGATGGATGGGAGAAGCATGCAGGTGGAGGATTCCATTTCATCCAGTGCAACACCTCTCCCACTCCCACTCCCACTACTCATTCACATTTTTCTGCACATGATTCAGGGGAAAGGGCGTGTCCCTGTTTCTAGTCCCTATCTGCATGCCGGGAAGCATCCAACGCATTCATGTAAACTTCTTCATCTTTGTGTTAATGAGCTTTCAGCTTGGTTTAAGCATCACTGATGGGAACTGTATTTACAGTTGGCCACATACAATCCTTGGGTTTAGTGTTGTACTTGGGGCCTTTTCTAATGTGGGCAGAAAAAAGCACAGCCATACATCCATTCATAAAGCTGATTGAAAATGAACATGCCTCACATACTGTCTATATTATCCAGTCTAAAAAGAGATCAGACATATTTTATCTCAAAAATGGGGAAATGACAACAGTAAGCTGGAAGACACGGCTGCAGATTGAGCACCTTTCCTACCTGTGAGGTCTAAGAACAGACACATACAGGAAAAACGCCATAATCATCTCTAAAGGTTTGTTCTCTGGTGCTCTGTATACCAAAAGCCCTCCAAAATATACAAGGACAGTCCAATTAGCTTCCAAATTGCATTTAGAGTAGGACCAGAGGATGTCTAACCCAGCAGGCTGTTGGTAATGTGTTAATGTTTCGTTAAAGTACCTTGTTGGAAGCCATCTCACTGACAGAGTGTCGGGTTTTCAGCGTCTCTAGTTGCTCCAGACACCAGTCCAGCTCATCTAGAGTCTCTATGGCCAGCTGCTGGTGAGGCTCCTCTGTATGTATATGACATACACATACATATATATGTATATATTTTACATTTCATTATGGGGAAAAGGTTTTAAAAATAAGAACCAAATACTTTTCCTAAACATTTCTTCTCTATATTTGAGACGGAAATTCATTATTTCCCCTTTTAAATATAGAGCTGCATTTTAATTCATAGTAATTGTAGCCATGGGATGTGGCTACACATGACTTACAATAAGCATTAAAAATAGTGCATTGTAAGGGGGTACATGTAAAGGAGGTACAAATAAATGCATTTGCGACAATAAAATCAAGCTTTCATTTTCACAGTTTCAAAGTTTTTAAGTCATTTCATTTATAGCGCATTTAAATACAACAAACTTTGGCCAAAGTGTTGCACAGCAGGAACAGTTAAAAGAAAGTTAAAGGCACTAAACATTATTCCTACATTGCTGTATTGATATTTTCATCATTGCAGGCACATGGCTGGAATACTTGCCCACCACTGGATTTCATGTGTTGTTGAACAGCATTCACTTACTAATTAAACAGCTGTGATGTGTTTCCAGTAACCCAGATTTCCCAATTCACAGATTTAATCGTGTTAATATCCTTGCAATCTGAGTGTGTTTGTGTGGGGGTTTTTAAGCAGTGTGTATTTTGGGCTGATAAGTAAATAGCTCATTCCAAGACCGCTACCGACCTGCGAGGCTGGTCTTGCACATGGATGGTGGGTTGCTGCCTGAAGATCGTGTTCTGTAGACAAAGACCATCCAAAGTGAACATATTAAAGACACAAAGTAAGCACAGCGTGTTTGTCAGGTGTGATGGTGAAAGAGCAAAAAGACTCCAACAAGCCTACTTGCTGGCTGTGCGATCTTGCTGGCCGGTTATGACGGCGAAGTTACTTCGGACTGTCCTCAGGCTGGCGAGGACCTACGAGACGAACAAAGGAGTGAATGTACGAGTTCATCAAATGACACATTTGTAATATGATGAAGCGTAGCTTTAAATGCTTATAAAAGTGTCCACTTTCATTAAACAAGAGCTTCTGAATACAAATCACCGTCTATGATTTGATACTGTGGCTCTCCACTCTTAGCAGATGTGCTACCCAAAGGCATCCCCCACTCCCTTTCTGATGTTTTCATAGCATCACTGACACTCCTCTAGGTCACGTCTGCCACCGCATCTGTCACCAAACACTGACTCAGCATGAGGAGAAAGCCCAGAGAGTATCAGATGTCCAGACTTGATCCATGCATGAGCCTTATCTACCACCATGCATATCTTAAACAGCATGATCCAGCAGTATTGGATTCTCAGCTCCTTTCTATGTGTAAAGTGAGAACAGGAGTGACGCACATCCCACGCAAGAGCTAGGCAACACCAGCGGGATGCTGATCCTGTCGCAGGGCCAACATGATCCTGAGGGGATGTTCCGGTGGAGCACTAAAGCCCAGTCTCATACCATCTGGAGGCTTTTTTTTTTTCTCCTTTTCTTCATTTGACCATCTGCCAAATTTTCAAATAACACAATAAGTAAAACAGGCTGACTTGAAAAGATTTCAGAGGACCCACCTGTGCAAAGGGTGTGACTATCATGTCTTCTGTATGTCTGCAGAAAAGACAAACAAGAGGAAAAAAAGCATGAAAAAAACACAAACTACTGAGAAGATCAACTATAAATCCCTAAACTGCGATACCAAAGAGTGATAAAGAGAAACACTTTCTAGACCTTCCTTTGATCTATTATAGTTTATCCTAATTTATTAAATACATGCACTGCATCTATTGAGGCCGGTGAGGAAACAGCTTGGGTGAGGTGGAAAGGGTGGGCGATATGTTATGAACAGTTAAATGTGAGTAAATAAAAACAAGAGTGTGTTATTGCACTTGACTGTCGCTCTGATTAAGCGTCGCATGCAAGAACAAATAAAACAGAACGGGGTGTTTAAGAGAGCCTGACAGGGGTCACAAGTGAGGTTTTTGATATTTAGTCATCAGCAGAAAGTAGGGAAATGATCATGAAGCCATCCAGAGGGAATGCAGAAGAGGGCTTCAGGGGACAGAGCCAGTGTGGGTTTATTTTCACCCTCATTTTTTTGTTTTGTTTATCATGTTCTTCTCACCGAGACGACAACCAGTTGACTTCCCAATGCTTCAAGCTTTCTTCCCTTTAAAAACAGATAGGCAAGAGGTTGAAGAGATCTATGACTGCTTCATTTACAAAACGTAAGTTTTTCTTTCTTTATCTTTTTAGATAGCATGAAATCTATAATGTCTTGCTTGGGGATGTAACTGAGACACACAGAAAAACAAACAAAATATTCCTTTCTTTAGAATCCCAGTGGAATAGATTTGACATTCAAGCACTTTGTGATGGGAAAACAGCTGCGAGCAATACATAGCATGTCCTAATAAAGTCTTTGAGAAAGCTAAATCTTCTCAAGGTGGATCTTTCTTATCGGTCCTCTTCGCTCTATGAAAAACAAGTTAAAAAGTTAAACTGCGAGGCCATTTAGCTTCAGAACTCAAATTGCACACAGTTAAGTGAGCCAGCCTGTAAATCAAGGCACCACAATGCTTCTCCAGAGTGGAAACCTCTGAGCTCAAACAGATAAAGAAGAACAGAAAAGCGAAAATGATCCATATGATCCTAGTGGTATCCCTTTAGGATAAAAAGCACTGCATCAGGAATGGTTTTTGATACTTTGACGACTTTTACCCCCCCTGTTTCTCAGATGTAAATTTTAGAGAACTTGATATAAACAGATTGCTACATTTAAAGCAACAAGATTCCTAGGTGGGGCATTAGATTTATCTGAAGGGATTGTTTTAAGCCCCTCCCAATACAGAGAGACAGAGTATTAACTGGTGGACTTACAGGTCACTGGCAGTGGAGGAGTTTCTGGAGGGACCTTTGGGTGAAAGGTCAAAGTCGGAGTCAGAGCGGTAGAGGAAAGATTCCCTCCGCTGGCTGTGAGGGAAATTGGTCGGTCGGACCAGACCAGAGTTAGGGCTGGCCTGAGGGTCCAGGGGGCTGCGTCCCACAGACAATCCATTCTCCACATCAAAACTAAGAAGACATAAATGCAAAGAAGATGTATTAAGGTTAGATGACTTAACAGGTCTTTTAGGAATTTACCAGCTTGTAGATGTACTCAGGAAAGGAAATAAAAGAAATGAATCCATCCAAACTGTCCTTGCTTCCTGTAAAAGCTTATTTTACATACAGGAGTTTCCATTGTTAGACACACAGTGCCTTAAAATGTCTCCCATAGAATAACTGCAATTTGTGCATTCATGTGTACAACAACTGGTGTGTATGAATCTATCCCTGAGTTTGTCACACAAACACAGTTCAGCACTTTGTGACTGCTTACAGCATCAGGCAGCAGCAACTGAAAACCAGCTGTCAACAGCGTTATTGGAAATACACCGACTGGCTGGTCAAGTGGGTCAGCATGCACTGAGGTGAGAAAATGAGCTCCAATAAGAGCTGCAGGCAGTATAAATGAAACAGCCATAAAATAAAAAGAATAAGCGAGAATAAATGTGGGAATAAGCGCTTTGCTTCAGACCACTATCTGATTGATAGACAAACATTTTACAAAAGCTACACAAAACAAAAGAGAGATTCCCATTTTTAAATTCCAGTTATAAGTAAACCAGACTGCTGCTTCTCTGGTGACAATAACATGGACACAGTTACTAAAAGATGCATTATTCCCTATCTATAACATCACTACAGACCTTATAAGGACTTCTATCGTGCAAGCTTTCATTCTTATATTGTCTTCTCTTGAAGAGGAAATAATGTAACATAGAAGTAAAGACTACAATAAGAACTCAAAACTCAAATTTAGAAGGGTGACAAAAAGGATAAGACATTGTGATATATATGAGCTCAGCTCACAGCTCAGGAAGTAAGCTAAAATCAGCACCACAATTCAATCTGAACAACAATGGTGGATAAGAAAACACATCCAAGTCAGACTGAAACCAAAATGAGGAGGTGGTGAGATCCAAAGAGGGAGAATAGCTCTCAGTACTGGTGGCTGCGTGTAATGCTATAGCTGATTTATAAATAGGATAACTAACTGCTAAAATCCATTAAGTGTGTCATTAGAGCAATCCATGAAAGAGCAACTGATGGGTAGGATGGACCTATTTCCCATTATTAATATATTAAACGTTAAAAGATATTAAGAGATTTGAAACAGCGAATGATGCAAAACTGAGACTATTAGGCAGCCAGCCTGAACATAGTCCACAGCTACACAATTATCATGCAGGGAAACAATAGTAAAGGCACGAATTGTCTTTACTCATGTGATACAACTGTGTGTCTGTGTGCGTGTGTGTTCACACAGATGAATCCTGACTGTGAGCGAACAGCAGAGATAAAAATAGCAGCACAGTACTGACGTGGGTTACAAGAGAGAGGCGAGCCTAAAAATAGCACAGCGTCAGGTGAAGAGGAGTTCCTCCTGAACAACACCGTCTGACAGCAGAGGAAAACAACAAAACGAAGGCTCAGCAAGGTCCTTCTTCACAGTCTAGGCATGTTTCTCCTTTGATCCACATTTCTAATTTCCCACAGCGTTGCTCTGAGCCTCAGAGACTTAAGGCCAGCAGCTCCGCTTGGCAACGCATCCCCTTTCTCTAAACAATGTGAGGAGCTCCAGAGTAGAAATCCACACTTTAGTAAAACAACCATAAGCAGAACATGGAGGATTTTGCAAGGGCCAATGCTGAGACACATTCGACCCCTTTCAAATAAACAGAACAAGGAAACCAATATTTCAAAACAATAACCTCATGGTGTAGGTATGGGTTCCAAAGTGTTAGAGAATAGTAACACACAAACCCAAAACGTGAGTGATACATTTACCACTACATCAGATTCATGTGCAGCTGCGTGGGGTCTACAGTGTAACAAAATGCACATATTGACAGACATTAACCACTGCCATGTCACATATATATTCACTGTACACTGTGTTGCACACAGCGGTTGATGCTCGCCATAGTCCCTTTCAACTTCAAAGTGACTATGGCAACATGCCTACCTGCACCGAGTTGTTGCCATTCGACCGGCAGATGTTTCCATTAACAGTTGAAGAGTTGTAGCTAACAAAGCCGGTGGTCAGTGAGTGGACAGTATAGAAGGTGGGGAATAATAATGTGTTTTTCACTTGGTCAACAGTTTTTGACATTTGACACAACTTGAGCAAAACCACAACTATCTGCTGGCCCCATGAATGATTACCTTTTACCTTTTGATTATCCATGAGCAACTGACCAACTTTGGCATTTGCAGAGTTGTGCTGCTACAATCCAGCCTTTACAGTTAGCATGCATGAAAACACTGCATTCATTCTTCTCATTCCTGCTGCATTCTGCACTACTCTCCCCCCCAAGACGGTGGTGTGTTACTGGCTATTACATAACAGCAAGAGCTGATTTCCCTCCGTTCATGTGACAGATTCAGACACACTGACTGCATCACAGAAATCCAGGGAAAGGACTCAGATAATGAGGCCAAGAAAGTGCGAGTGACTAAAATGTCAGACACAGTACACTGGGACTGTGCCAGTGTGGCTTCTAGAGTGAGCGTGCACGAATGAGGGACTGGCTGTGTGTGCAAGGAGTAAAAATACATCATTATTTTATGTGTAAATAATACAAACAATGAGTCCCAAAGATAAACGCCTACAATATGTGTATTTTGATCTCGAATTACTGAGGTGAGGAAATGGTCACGCTCTCCTCATTTTTTCATCTTTCCCTTTTAACCCATCTCTTTCATCATGTCCTCTGTATTAATGCTGTGTCCGCTGCTCTCCTCGCGTGCTCTGATTATGAATCTGTTTATATTTCCACGCATCTCTGTCTGTGCAGCTAAATTTAACCTCTGCTTGCATGTGAATCGAGAAAGGCAACACTGCTGCTAAAAATAACCTTCAGGTAGAATTCAGAGCGCTCCTCTCTCTCTTTCACTCTCTGTTTGCCGTCTCTGCCTCGCAGAGCAGCAGATTCTTCCCTCCATTCATGAATATTTATGGAGGAGTTTCTATTTAAAGCCGATACTGAGCTAAAATTAGACCACAGATCAAAATACCGCCTACGCCATTCCCCCACTGCATTTTTTTTGCTTCCAGTTTTTCTCTCTTTATCTCTCGCTGAGCTGTTGTGAGCTCAGCGCAAGGAAGGGAATCCTGACTCACTCGTGACACTTGACTGCTCACCTCGTACTCCAGCACCCAAGCAGACACAACATGTAGTATTTTTGCATCGTAAAATCACGATCTACTAGTTGTGGTTCAGTGGAGTTTTAATACTAAATCCTTTAACTTACATAGAGGGGGTGAAAAATAAAAAAAAGGGAAAAAAGTAGCTGTTACCATGGAAACAAGTGATGGAATTTTAAATAAGTGATAAAGTAAAACAATAACTCAAAAACACATGCTATTTTGTAAAAATTAGTTTCTGTTGAGGCTGTAATAAGTGCACATTTCACGTTTTTATCATGCTGTTGTTCTGCATTAAAGTTGTGTAAATGAGTTATGGATTTTATTTTTTTTTTAAACAGCTGAAATGTGATAATTCATATTTGGAAAAAATGAAAAAGCTATTTATTGTTTTTCCTGTCGTTTCACACTATGAACGGTGAAACCAGAACACACCAGTGTTTTCTGAACATGATCCTTAACTATACAGTTAACAAAATGTGCATTAAATCTGTCAGCTAAGGCATTCTGTAGTCCTAAGAGGTCAAAGGTCAAGGTTCAGGCTCAGTGTGCGCATCGTCTGAACAGGAAGCTCCCACAGAAGCTCCGTGGCTGCCTGGTCTTCAAAAAATGACTCCTCCATTGTCTTTTCGTTTTTCACAACTGGCACCCACCCACGCGCCTGCCCACCTCTCCTACATCTCCGGCACTCTTCCCAGTCTCCACTCTTCTCTGCTCCAAGTACAAAAAAGGGATTTTTTAAAAAATATCCCTGTTGCATGGGAAGGTGTTAATTATAGTCCAGATAAAACTGGTGATGAGTGATAGCTGATGTGTATTTTAGGTTCTTCCTGCAGAATTAAAATAAATTTATTCACTCATTCTGAGGACAGAGTCCCTCTGCTGGGCCTTAGTGAAACTGCTACAGTCAGTCAATGTGTATGCCCGAACAGAGAAAACCGAGGCATGTTATCAATTGTATAATTTACTATTCAGATATTTGCATCATTGTAGCTTTAGAGACAAAAAATGCATTCTGACGATTTTGGGATGGGTCTTTGAACTTGCACATTGCATGCATTATAAAATAATGAGGTAGACGATTTATGCATATTATATTTTCTGCAGATAAATAAAATTAATCACTGAACAAAAACTTGAGCTACTTTTGTTCTTAATTATTACCTCACTTTCTAAAAGAAACACTGACTGAAAGTTTTTCTATGTGCAGAGAAGGTGAAAACAAAATCTCATACAAAAGCTAAAAAGCCAGCTGAACTGCATAATGTGCCACCTGTTTGAGATTGGATATGGTTAAATAGAACCATCCTAATTTGGCATCTGCATTCGCACACCAGGCTTCAAAGGTGGATATGCATGCACATGCACTCGAACACTTAATTACTTCTCTTGTCTAAAGGCCAAATGGAGCCAGCATTCCTAGACAAAGCAAAGACTTTTAGTTTAAAAAAAAAAATGGTGTAAAGAGAGAGGTGTTACCATGTTTGTTATTTAAGTGGCTGGCTGGTAACAAGTGTGATTGATGGCAACCTGTCAGTGGCCCTGATACTTGACACCCTGCCTGCGTCACCGCCTGTCATGGCAACGTCAATCCCATCTGGGGAGCATTAAAATACAGGAGCAACGGGGCAGAGCGAGCGAGAGAGGCAGAAAGCAAGGGTGAGATAGGCCTGTAAACCAGGGCAAGCTGTCATCTGAACCTTCATTCATCACTCCCAGGCCTTTGCTGTGACACAGCCAGAAGTAGAATTAGCTACACCAAAGCTGAGTTGCACGACGAGCTGGGACATTTATTCAAACGCTGTTTAAACTGATGCACAGAGCATTCGCTTAATGCAAGAGAAAATCGTGCCTTTGTAATACTTGGGAGATAATCTGAAATAATTTCTATTATGCGACAATGTGTCAGCGTGAAATTATCACACTGTGGTTCGCCTGCATAAGAGGCACGAGAGACATTCTCAGCCCGGCTTGAATGAGACCACAAAGTTCACACCAGCAGAGTCCACACGCTGTAGCTCAGCACACAGAACAATGTGAACAAAGAGAGAACAGATGTGGTAAAAGTGGCCACAGTAGAAATCCACAGAGGCGATTTTGAGTATGAATTACATAAATCATCAGTTTGTGCTCTGGGATAAATGTTATTTTTTCCCCCCCCCATGATGCTTGTGTGGCCCTTCACACACACAGCCAGGACCACCCTGTTGTTTGTCTTGCATGTCTTCTTCTTCTACTCTGTAACATCACGTTACTGAATCTGGCTGTGAATAAACCTGATGGAGGTGTTATGTGTTTACATGTCGACAGTGTAGCTAGATTAATTCACAATTGCCTTATCCTTTTTCCCAGAGCATGAACTGTAATCCATTTCTGAAAGGACACTTATATTTTCATTGGTTTCTTGCATCTTCTAAATATTTTCTAAAAGCAATCATGATTATTTTATAAATCCGATTATATTATACACTTTGGGTGGCATAAATGAAGTATGATAAAAACAATAAGCACGTCTCGTGGAAAATGTTTTCTTTTTCCGTGAGTACATCTTATCAATTCACCTTCCCAGCCTTGCTCTGTAATATGGCACAGTTAAAGTAGTGTGCTTGAACATCACGCAACGACATTTGCCTGGAATTTGAGCCAGAAGTGAAGATGATAAAAATTCTCAGCACCCAAGAAAAACCACCAGGTAATGGCACAAAAAGAAAAGGGGGTCATCGAGAGGCCTGGACTTAAATGCTCTGAAATGTGGATGTCAAACAAAAAAATACAAACAAAAAAACTCTTTAACGTGTCACAGCTAAATGAATGTTGCATGAGTTTTAAATATGTATCAGACACTGGTCTGACAAATCATGTATATGGAAGTTATTTCTATCTCAATTGGCCCAAAATAAGCTTCTGAGGCTACGAGTGTAGATTTTCTACAGGAAGACACTTTTGATATTGACTGAAAAAAACTTGTGGTGTTTCACAGAGAATCAAATGTACCTCATTTCACACGACTCTATGTTTAAAACTCAGAATAAAGGCACGCAGAACAGATCTGGGGGAGGAAACGTAGCGGCCGTTTTGTCTGTCATGTCAAGAACCTGACTGTATGCGCCAGTAACCCAAAAAAAGGAACATCCACAGGACAATTAGCTTAGCTAAACTTAGCTTGGCATGAAAACAAACAAAAAGAGCATTTAATCTCATTTCAGGCTCTGTGCTGGACCAACGTTTAGTTTATAGGACATGTTTGTTAGTGAGTTTTACAGGTGCTTATAAGTAGTTTTTGTGCCCCTTAAATGAAGCAAAGTTAGCTTCTGAGCTAACTTTCAACAGCAAAGCAAACGTGTATTTCTCAAAAAGCTAAATTAGCATTTAACTGAAAACACTAAATATGTAAGAATTACTTTATCTCTTTCTTAATAATACTCCTAAAACACACATATAGCAGTTTTTAATATATAAGCTGAAGATCTTTCCCAAACCATACAGCAAAGCAGCACAGCCATGCAAACCGGAGTGCAGCTGTGACTGCTTAAGAAAGTAGTTGTGAATAGCAACACAAACAATAATATTTTAGCTATTTCAACACTTTACAGCCAACAAAAACAGGCCCAGCAGGTCAGCCTCTGAGGGACAGAGGAGAGCTAATTATAGATGTCGTGCATTGGTAATACAGATCTCGAACCACTGTTCAGAATTAAATGAACCAGTAAAAGCTGATTTTAAAAGTATGTGACCCAATGTAGAAGACACACCACAAAGACAGGGTCACAGAATCATTTATCTTTTTATAAAAAATAAAATTAAGACCCAACCTATAGTTAGATTATTGCCAGCTGGCTTAGAAAAGGTAAACTTACAATTTCCTAGATGACGTAAAAGCCTTTGTATGGACATATTGTAAGAAGGTTTTATTCTAGTTAAGGAAACAGGTTCAATGTGATTAACTGTTAACCAAAAACAATGTATAGTTTCTAAGGATAGTTCTGCAGAGGAAATTTAAAATAATCTATCATACTAAAATTAACTATTACCAACATCTAATTTCAAGCAACAAAGGGCTCTGGAAGTCAGTATAGGAAAGTATATAGTTAGCATGTTGTTAGATTATTCTTGTTGCAGGCAGTCACTTTAAAAGGAAAAATTCTTGGAAGGTGACTATCTAATAGTCTATCTAGTATCATCACTCACAGCTTATTGTCTGGTAGTGTCAGGATACTGATTGCTTGGAAATGACTGTGTGCAAAATCTGGAAGGATGGATTCCCTCCTGATTAAGGTGAATAAATAGTAGGATTTATACATTTATTACACTCGTGCAGTATTACATTACATTTGTCAAAAAACTTTTATTTAACTTAGAGAAAATGTGTGTCAGAGGTAAAACACCGCAGGTTCCTCAGGACTTTCCCTTTGATGGCTTGAGTCAACTAGCTTTCTTCCTCAAGTTTTTTTTTCCTTTGAAAAACAATATAAAGTCTAGATGTGGAGCTCTGACACCGTTTAAAATGCGAAATGACTGCCGAGGACAATATTGCTGTCATTCATCAGTGAGCCGATACAGTGTAAGCAGTGGTGAGGTGTCACAACCAGAGGTGTCGTGCAAGAAGGAAATACTCGTTTTTCCAACAAGTGTTTTTAAGTTACAGTTACACAAGCGCTATCAGCTGCAAGAATTCCAACAATCTCAGTGCAGCCAAATTGTCCGGATATTCTTTTTACATATTTTGTGCCTAATCTATGAAATTGAACTTGCATAACGAATCTGTCACTGCAAACACATTCCTTTTCTTCAAATGTTCCTCTATGCCTTTCCTTAAATGAACCCTGAAAGAGAAACTCGTTGAATTTTGTGTCTTGCTGACAAAGGATATTTCACTGCAAACTGCAAATAAATCAGTATCTTCATGCAGCTGGAAGCCACTCCAACACAATCCCACCTCATGGTATTACCTTAAACTAGTTTTCATTTAATAAGGAAAAGTCTAAAAACCGCCACTGTGGTCATCAGTCCTCTAATAAAAGCAGCTGGACTCCAAAGTAAACAGAATTATTAAAAAACCCCCATTATTAATCAAGCCAAACTTTGGAAATAAACTGTTTTAAGTGAGGAAACAAAGGGTTAAATTCCAGCTTTACTCATAGATGTAATTGCTTCCACATTAAAATGATTCATTAAAACAACAACAACAACAAGCAATATTGCTAACAACAAACCTCAGACCAGCAGAGGGTGAAAACAACCCTCAGGGACAGGGACGACTCACAGCTCATTCGAATGTTGAATGTCACAAATGTTGGATGACATGAAGTGACCTACAAACTGCATGGCAAATGGCAGCTGGGGTGAAGTGCAAGGGGCAGGTCTGGAGTTGCACAAACGGGAAAAGAGGAAAGAAGATCCAGGGTAAGGTTTGCAAAAGACTGTAAGGGACTCGTTTACTCGGAAGGACCTAACCTGGTCGTGTAATCGTTACGCAGAGAGGCCTACAAGCCACACTATCACTGTCAGGCATGACAGTCAACACAAAAGAGTTCAAGCTTTTTTTATAGAGCAGTTGAGGTTTTGTTTTTTTTTTCAATACAAATAATTCATTTAACACAATTCAGTGTCCTACATATTAATAAAGCCCACATCTTCATGAATGTATTAAGCAACCTGGATCATCTTTATGAAGAAAATGACACGATATTATAATCCTTTATGGTTTTCATGCTTTGTAACAAACTGAAGTGCACATACAGTCAATATCTTTAAATATAAGTAACCTTTGCTTGATGAATCTTCCTGTGAGGTCATCACTGGCTACTGAACCTAAGGGTCTGCAACTCATGTGTCCATGTAAAAACACAGGTAAGAGCCAACACCAGTACAGCGTTTGCTCGTCTGTGCGCCTCGGGCCTGCAACCCATCAGCGGACCTGCTGCCTCCGTCCGAGACAGATGGTCCATGTCGCTTCACTCCCCGTGGGCCACACCATCACTAGGAAGCAGTGATGAATTAAGAAATGCTTTGGAAACACTTTCAGGAGACATTTATTACGACAAAGTGGCTTTTGGCTGAGACACCTTCTCTGCTTTGCCAGGACCTGTGAGAGTTATGAAGCGTAGCGGGCACAAGATGAGTTAATCACTTCTGCAAATGAGCGCGGCGACTGAAAGCTTGGATTCATTTATCAAGCCTGCAGTGACCTGGCAAAGTCAGATAATATTTGACCCAGGCACAATTATTTCAAAGACAAGAGTCTGTGTACGTAAATGAAGCCGTAACAAGAAACATCTATCTAAAAACTACTTAACAGGAGTTGGCATGTAAAGCATTAGAGTGGATCCAACATTCACACTTAGAGACATTGATAAATTAGGCAGATGAAGATTTCTCCTTCCTCCTCCTCCTCTCCTTCCAGGTTGAACTGACAGGGGCGAGTATTGGGTTTCTAAAAATGCACGTCTAAAGCTCAGCTTTACTGCCAAATCTGTCAGCATTGTAACGCACTTAATTTATATTAAATTACCCTGAGCATAACTCCCAAACACCTAACAAAGCTCACACTTGTATTTGCCATCAGTGGTTTATTTAGAAATAATCTTTAGGATTTTTCCATCCCTTCCATCACTGTCAAACCTGCATGATCTCCCGTGTCACTGTTAATTTTTGTGCGCAGCCCGCTGCTGACATGGCTGAGGTAGATTAGATCGACAGCCTGTGGACACACAGCTGTCTGCGAATGGGCTCGAGAGAGAGGGGAAGGAGAGAAATAGCTCAAATCGATGGAGCTAATCACCCAGCTTATAATTTTCGACCCGTCAACAGGACGGGGGCTCTGTGTTTTGATATGCAGAAAATAACAACAACCAAAACGTTTAACCAACTAGAAGTACAGAGAAAGAAAGCCACAAACCTCCTGCTGAGCAGGGGTTAACTGTGCAGGTATTTCCACTGGCCAGTTTCAAAGTGTGCTATAATGTGACTGCAAAGTAATTAAAAACTCTGGAGGATTCACCCTGAGATCACCATGAATGTAAAAATGCATTAACTGTGACCCACTGCAAAAGCACCATCATGTATTTTTCCATAATAGGGATGAACTCACACCACTTTTACTGACACAGAAATATTGTTACCATACCATACAATGGAACTACAGTTACCACAGTTTTGCATTTATTTTGCTATAGCTTGACTTGCATGCAAGCTCCAAAACTGTTTGGCTTTAAGTATGACTAGGGAGTAAAAGTAAAGCTCCAAGCTGGGCCCCAGCACGCTGAAAGGAAGAAGCCATCCAGGCGGATTCAAACACAGGACCTTCTTGATGTGAGGTGTTGGTGCTAACCGCCACAGCTTTAGTGGCCCCCTCTCCAAAATCATCTTCTTCTCAGAAAAATGGAAGCTAATATAGTTAAATTAAACTTGCCTAACAGGCTTTTTTAATACCTTAAGGCAAATATTAATTCCACAGCATTAAAAAACAAAACAAGCATAGCTTTACACGCTGATGAGCTGCTACTGTTCCATGAATGCGTGGGAATTTATCTGTCCACGTTTCAGAAAAGTTTAAAACAGTTGAAAGGAGAAACCAGTAACCACCACTGGGCACAAAAATACTGCCAGGATCTTCTATCTGCTGCACTCACAGACATGTAAAAACATGCATAACCTCAGCACATATCCATCTAAGTAGAAGGCCTACTTTCATGTTTTCTTCTGCAGTTAAGTGAGATAATTGGCCTTTAAATCACGCACTGCAGCCACATGAGACGCTCTAAGTTTGGTGTCTGATGTCAAACGCCGCAGATTTATATCCTTCCTCCCCATGCAGGTTTAATTTGTCAGTTCATTTCATGCCTGTGTGGGGATCTACTTATGCATGAGTATGTTTTATAGACAAAAGGAGACGTGGCTGACATCAGTGTCTACACTGGCTCCATAGATATCAGCTGGGATCTACTTTATGTGGACTGGCTGACAAATAACAAAAGGGAGGATAAAAAAAGGGGGGAAGTATGAAAAAGATATAAAGAGCATAAAAATGTTTTATACTACCGATTATAAAACAAATGCATATATTTCATAAGGCTGTCTCTGATAATCTCATGTGTTTCTACTCTGCTTGGACTTCCTGTAACAAATTACTGAAAAAAAAACAGGCTGGTTATTGGACTCAGGCTCCAGCAAGAGTCAGTTCTTCCATCAGCATCACCGGCACAACCTCCCATATAAAATAACTCAATCCAAATAAAGATCTCTACCTCCCGGTTTCTGATTCCCCTCTTTGGGCACATTTACCGATCAACTCCAGCAAAGACCGCTGCTCGTAAAGCTGTGACCTTTTTAGATCCACGGATGGAAGTAATTCGAGCAGTAATCTAATGAGCAAACGTCCAGTGTCGCCACAGTTTGACATTTTTAGGTAATTTTGCCTGTTTAAGAGTAGAAGTCAGTTGCTTTTCCTGGCATGGGCCCCACGAGGAATAAAATCATATGGGGCAACTGCCCTTTAAAATCCCCACTGCTCACAAATGCTCTGTGTTACATCTGATAAACAAAGATCCAGCCTGAGAAAGAGGACAGAGGACAGTAATGTAAACATGGCTTTATCTCTGAGTCCTCCTTCAGAGCCTCCCTGCTGGCACTGAGGATTATGTGTGAAATTACAAAAGTTCTGCAGGAATTTTTCCTATGAGAAGGACAGCAGCATTCAAGCCGCAAGTCAGATAGATAAGCCTTAATGAGAAAAAAGTTTGGCGTTATGAAACAGGATTTCTCAAACTGATGTGAGAGACACATGGAAAAAAAACATCCTGACATTTCCCTGCACATGAAAACTTTGTTAATGTGTAACAGAAACAGGCTGGCTTAGAGCTACAGCAGCAAAATTCATGAATTAAGTCAAATCTGCATCTCTGAAGACAGTTAGCTGACTTTTACTCTCAGGGCAGCAGGTATTCTTTAAAGCAGCAAAATCTGAAAAATGTACAGTGTGTAGATGTGTTTTCCCAGACTTTGCCATTTTTTGTTTTAAGGGTATTAATATAAATCTGTTACACAATTGCTCCACTTCCCTACCCCATCACTGTATAGTCTGCATTAAATCTCTCACACACATTTGAAATTACAGTTGGAGTTGTGTACTGCTTTCCACCTAACACATTATAAATCCTTCTTGGATAAGCCGCCGTGGTAATTATGAATTTAAAAAATATCTGGATGGCAACCAGAGTTTTGTTTTCTTTTCTTTTTCCCAACCAGGATATACTGCAATATTCAAATGATCCAAAAGCTGTTACTTTCACACGCCCTTGCCCCTCTCTGAGTTTGACTCTTGTTGAAAGGCGCAAGATGTCGTCATAATGAAAAAAAAAGATATGAAAAAAAAAACGACAGCACGCACTGTTCTCATCTGGAGCAGTGCCTGAAGAGGGCCGAAGAGGGAGTGATTAAAAAAAAACAACAACAACAACAACAACAATTATTTAAGGAAATGCTGATTTGGAACAAAATGACTGATAAAGAAAAAATGTTTTTATAAATATTGCAGCTGATAAAAACAGTTTGCAGTCTAAACACACATGTTCCTGTTTTAACTATTAGGATCTAAAAACAAATAGACAGTGATACTCTCTGAGTGATGCAGTGTTTTAGGTACTTGGAAAAAAAACTTTAGTTTCAATAAAAGCCATTACCAGTAGACCCATGCTCCCAACTTCATGCACATCTGCATAATGACACATTCGCTGTGTGTTTAAGAGATGAAAGAAGAGATGAAAAAAGGGAAGACAAAAGCACCGAGAGTAAATAACATAGCTCTTAATTACCGCCTGCGTTTCTGCATGATGTCAATAGGCCTGTTGACAGCACACGGTGATCCCCATATGTTCCCACTCCGCACTGTGATACTCCGTTCCACAGAGTAAAAGAACCCACAGTTTGTTGGCACACTCATCTTTTCTTTAGCCTACTCTCTGTAACTCGTCCTCACCCTCCTCTTCTCGGCGACTCCGCTTGTGTCCCTCTCTTGGTTCTCCTCAGCTTGTGGCCGCTCTCATCTCTGTAAAGTCCGTCCCGCTTCCTCGTCTGTCTCACTCGGTCAGGCTGTCCAGCTCTCCACGGCTTCCCAGGAGGTGGCATTACCTCTGGCAGGAGTGGACACCGGCTCTATGACCAGCGGCTCCAGAGGAGTGCCAGGATGAATGGCACGATGGAATCTGCTGCCCCGGGCACCGCTGTCGCTCCTGTATTCTGGTGAAGAGTTGCTTTCTCTGGGATGATACGTATAAATTTTTGAGTGTAATCTGTCCTGAGCACCTGAATTCCTCCAGGCTGCACTCTCCCAGCTGCACGTCTGTCTGCCTAGCAGGCTGTAGAAAAAGCTTTTCATCACTCTCAGCAGAGCTCCATTAATCGGTCCCCCATGTACATCTTGTCTTTGCTCTGGGTCTAAATGTAACGCAATACTGTTGCCCTCTTCCCCCTCTCCCTTTCTGTCTGTCTGCTCCCTCTCTCTCTCCCTCTCAAACTCGTCTTCTGTTTCTCTCTCTGTGCTTCCTCCTACCCCCTTTGGCTGCTACACCTTTAATCACCGAATAAACAGACACATTTCCTTTCCCTGGACAAACTTGCTCTCCTGCTCCAGTCTGTCACAGTAGTACTGTCATCTGTGTGTGTGTGTGTGTGTGTGTACTTTTTGTTGAGACGTGCCACAGAATGTGCACAGAGTTCTACAAGCTTATTGTGTAAATGTGTGTGTTAGTGAGCATGTGCACTGGTGAACAAGTGTGTATGTAGGCATGTCACTCAACAAGTGTCTCTAGTTGTGTGTGTTTGTGTGTGTGTGTGTGTGCATATGTGTGCAAGTGTGTGTGTGCCTGCGTGCATGTGTGGGTGTGTATGCATTAGACTTAAAGGGGAGCAAGTTGCAGAGTGAGGTCAGAGCCGAGAAAAGGGGCGGGAACAGAGCCAGCACAGTCCTTGCCTTCCCTAAATGTTATATAGACATTTTAACCCCTTCCTGCTCTCGCTCTTACACAATCTTAATACCACTCTTTGTGTGTGTGTGTGTGTCTGTGTGTGTGCTGGGGAAGCCATGTTAGGTAAAGAGATTGATGACAGGATGAGTGTGATACGGTATTACAATAAGTAGCTCTTGGGACACAGACTGCTGAGAACGAAGAACACACACACACACACATATACAATATGTACTCATACACAGGCTTAGGCACACGCAAGGTCACCCATGACCTAAACAGACTGTGTATTTGAAGAGCATAAATGTGAAAAGTAAATATGAGGCCTTAGCTGGTTAACTTTCTATCTCCACAAGAAAACTTTCATAGAAGAATATTTGACAAGAAATCAGCAAAATGAGGCACGAGGCAACTAGTTTGAGACAGAGGCTGATTAAATCCGGTTGTTTTTCATAGTTTTGTAATATTTGTTACTTTGATAATTCCTTGTTACAATTTAGATAGTATTTGGTACTGAATTTCAATTTTTTATTGTAATAGTGTCCACTGGCCAGGTGTTCTCCAAATGCTAAAGCTGGACTATAGAAAATTGTAGCCTGAAGATATGAACTGTGGTGTGGTTATTTTTTTAATAAGTATAATTTTTTTAAAGTAACTAAAACTGCAAGCAAAGAAATGAAAGCACTACATGCACATCATGTTTGTTTGCTCTAACTGATACAAGAGTTTTAGGACAAACACAGATATTTGGTGATTTAAAAACGGCTAATATATCAGCTAGTATTTTCTGTTTTTCAGACGCAAAAAACAAAAACAGAGTTGTTTTGTGTAGTTTTTCTTTAACGCATCTATGTTCTGCCGAGTCTGCTTGGATCAGCAGGTTGGTGCCAACGGGGAATTTTGCAGAGTGCCCTCTGGTGGGCAAACTATAAAACATCAACACTCATAAAATGTTGTTATCGTCATATCATAAATGATTAAATTTGCATTTATGAGCCATAATAAATTACAAATTGATCAGCAAATAGAGAATATTTGCTGATAGTGTCGTTCCGCTGATAAATCGGTCAGCCTCTAATCTGCTCTAACATAAACTGTTCTTAGCATGTCCAGCTAACTACTCAACAAATGTTATTTCTAAACCAAGGAGCTCATCATTAAAGTTAAGCTTGTAGTATTACATATTAAGACAAAACAAACAAAAACTGTGCTGTTTGCAGCAAGCATATACAGTCATGTGAAAAAGGAACTCTTCACAGGAAGCTAAAAACTTAGTACATCCCTGATTTGGCATCACATTTATCTGCAATAATTTGAGGTACCTTCTTTCCTCCACAGAAATCAATTTTACCCACTTTTCTTTACAGCTTCAGTTCAGGAAGGTTTGCACAGCTCTCTGAAGATCCAACCACACCATCCTCACTCATTTCTTTTTTAGCCGTTCTGTTGTTGATTTGCCGCTGTGCTCTGGATCATTGTCCTCTTGTGCAACCCAATTCAGCTAAGCTTTAGCTCACAGAGAGTTGTCATCGCATTTGAGTCTAGAATACTCATATAGAGGAATTCATGGTTGACTCGGTGATTGCAAAGTCCCCAGGTCTGCAAAATGAGCCTAAATCATCACCCCTCCACCACCATGCCTAAAGCTGGTATGTTTGTGCTGATGTGCTAATATGCTGTGTTTAGTCTTAGCCAAGCACTACATTGTGCATTATGGCTTCATGTGTCCGAAGGGCATCGTTCCAGAAGTCTTGTAGTTTGTTCAGGGGCAACTAAGCTAACTTTCTCCTTGTAGCCTTTTCAGACAAGCCACACTTTAACTCTTGCTAACTGTAGAGTCTGAAATGTAGGTCAAAGTTTTTTGTTTCTCTGAGGATTGCACAATCTGACCTTGGGCTGAATTTTCTGGGCTATCCTCTCCTACAAGGTTGTGGCATTATGTCAAGACATTCAGAAAATCTCGAAAGCAGAAATGATTTTGTCTGCCTATAACGTTCTTGTTTAAAATGCAAGAATCATGAGCAAAAAAAAAAAAAAACCCTCATAGTTACAACCTGTACAAGTGGAA
The DNA here is from genome assembly GCA_015108515.1 of Hemichromis elongatus. Taxonomy (NCBI): domain Eukaryota; kingdom Metazoa; phylum Chordata; class Actinopteri; order Cichliformes; family Cichlidae; genus Hemichromis; species Hemichromis elongatus. The sequence continues at coordinate 27,254 of VUQR01010336.1, read as the reverse complement.
AGCCCGACAGACATAGAATGACCCGAGGAATGATGACTTACTGTCAAGCTACACAAAACACATGTCCATAAATGGTGTTGCGCTTCATTCTGCGCTATGATATGCTTCAATTAAATTGGCAAATCAATCAATAGCATCGTTTCACTGTCATGGAATTCACTACCGTTAGACATGGAGACGATAGGTGAGAATGGAAAAGAAAAAGCAATGAAATAAAAGTATCACAATATAGACTCAGTAGTTTCCTTTAATATGAACCAGGCTCCCTTTCAGAGGCCAGAGTAAACACATGTATAAACGCATGCATTAGTAAATGCATCACAGGACCACTGCTCTGTTACATACATATGAAAATCTTATTACCCTAAATGCAGAAAGGTCATTTCATTTTTTTCATACGCCTTGGTTTTATATTACAACTTTATATTTCCATTGGTTGAGACACACACAGCACAGACCAATTACAACTGCGGTGTTTGCTCAGTCAAAGTATTTGATATGACCCTTTACTATAATACAAAGGTTCTGTGTCTGCGGTAGTCAAGAAAAACTTCCATTTAAGGAAATCTGAAGAGGTGCACACAAAAAGGACCAATCGTAACCACAATCTGAACAGACATACAATACTGCTTTGCATTGCCACTGCGCCGAGACTGAACTAGGAACAGTCACAGCTTATAAATCCAATCACACCAACTACAGTGAATTAAAATTTAGCCGTGAGCAGAAACGACTGTGGAAGAGTATTAGAATCAGAGTCCCTAAATCTAAGTCTAGTTTTCTGCTTGTATTCACAAATATCCTTTGTGAATGTATACACTGCAAATATTGTACTAGAATCCAAGCCAGGCTCATGAAAGGGAAGACTCTATCCCCTGTGGGATGAACAGTGTCCTGATGCAAACGGGATGAGGCTGTGCTATGAATTAAACTTTATAGTCGCTGCACTTTCTGACACGTTTTCATGACAGGAAAATTGTTTTCATGTGCAGTTAGAAGAATTGAAAGTGCTTATACAACACGGTGCAAGAGCATTGTTCTTTGTAATCTAGAGTGGACATGAACACACACACACACACACACACACACACACACACACACACTTGCTGGTTGGCAGCATACCAGAGGATTTCAGAGTGTTTCATGAATCTGCGTCACTGGTGGTGGAAGAGACTTGATGTCTGAAGAAAGACAGACATTAAATGTTTGGTTCTGCTCAGTGTCTTCACATCCCCACTTAAGAGAGTCGTGCTCCGAAGGACTTGGATGCCAAGGCCGAAACGATGTTACAAGGTCACTTTTGAAACTCACCCAAAATGGTAAATTCTGGCTGAACTTTCTGCGGTGGATTTAATAGTCCATTATTTGCAAAGCAAGCCTCATGACATCATGTGTTGGACGCATGAACAAATGGTTAACATTCCTGAATAACGAGCTGTTTTGAAGTCAAGTTTGAGGACTGCGTGTCAAAGTAGCCGACTGTCAGTGAACACATCGTCTCTGATTTGTAAAAATACCTAAAACAAACCAGTTATGTTAGAATGAATGCTAAAAAAAAACAACCCACAAACATTTATAAAATAATGCAAAAAAGGAGATATTTATATTGCACAATATTCTTAAAAAAATTTAAGTGTGTTTAATAAATGTTTTCCAATTCTATTTACCTTTGTCATCCAGAGATTACAGATCTACACACCTGCATAACACGTAGTCCAAACAGGCAATAGAAGCAGCACTTAAATAAAGTAATAAAAATTATCTTCAAATTCAAAATTCAAACAAGTACGGTATGTGTGGAAGCCACACTGTTTCCAAAAAAAGATTTAGAAGCAATTAAGTAATGCCCTCTCATTGCTCAATGCTTATCATGATCTCATTCCAACAAAATTAAAATAGATGCCATGAGGGTTGCAAACACTTTGCTCTTCTGTGTCTTGCGCTGTAAGTAAACTGCACTGATCGCATCACTCAGATGTTAGAAGTCACATGCTGTGCTCCTAATTCTGTCGGTGCAGAACATCTGGGTGTGAACACACCTTCACACACACACTTAATGTCAAATCAAGTGGAAATGTTTTAAATAAAGCTTTTATACACCTATTTTGTCGTAAATTCAATTTGTTGGCTCCGAAGGAAACTTAAATGACAACCTGAGCTGCAGTGATGGGGCACAGCTTGGCAGTGTTATTTAAGCAGCTGCACACAAACACACACACATGGCATGTAACAGGATCACCGGGGAGGAATATTCACAAAAGTAACTGCTGCCTTTAAGGGAGTTAATGCTGCTGAATACATATCAATTACGCATCTTCACAGCAACCTGAACTGCAAAACTGACACCACCCCCTCCCCACAAAAAAACAAACAAAAAAAACCCCAAAAAGCTTCAGCTTATTTCTTCACAGCCTAAATGTAATCAAAAATATTGAGCATGTAACAAAGAAGCAGCACCAGGTGTCAGCCTTTGGCTGTTGCTTGTGGCCTATATTTAACTATCGGCGTCTCTGTGATGTCAACGTCATGCTACACCATAGTAAAGGCTAGTGTGTCACCTCATGATTCATTAGGCTGCCATCTGCTAGCAGGACGGCCAGCTTTTGAGGCTCATTTCATTTGAGGATTGGGTGCGTGACAGACTTGCGCAAACAAAGACACGCACACATATGAAAAACCCAGAAATGCATGCACACAAAACTCACATTAATATGCACACGGGCTTGTGTGCACACACTCAGGTGAATACTGCTTTACCAAGAATGTGATTATGGAATAAAAAATATAGGAAAATATATGAAAAAAATAATCTTATTTCATAAATATGTTTAAAAACTCAAATAAATAAGAAAAAGGGGACTTTGCATACACTCTAAGCGAGGGATGTCAAACATAAGCTCCGGGGGCTCAAATCAGCCCATTAAAGACTCAAGTCTGGCCCACTCCATGGCTTTAGGAAATGTGGAGGAGGGCTCAAATATGTGGACTATTAACTGTATTTTCACACGTTTCACAGCTTTTTCTTCTGATAAAGACCTTTTCTTTGTTTTCTAATTACAAGTCAGACAACCAATGAGCTACCAGAACTTTCTCCTGTAACGTTATATATTTATTTCCTACAGTTTAAGTCCAAACAGTCTTGTGGACACATTTCTTTAATTTCCTACAGCTGCATTTATTTATGATGTGGAAAGACTAAAACATATTATTTGAAATGCACTTCTGCTTCTTAATGTTTTCTTAACTATTAAATGCAACAAGATCTCATTTTAAGGATTAAATATGTAGTTAAACTTCTTTACACAGACAGAAAGGAGAGTGTAATCGCTCTGGGTAACTATGTGGCCCTCATATATTTAATAAATACATCCATGGTTGTTAGTGGGTACAATTGTTGCAGTAAGGTTTGGGGGGAAAAAACTGGTTATAGACATACATACAGTAAATTAATGGCTCACTGAACAATAAATGCACTTTTTTTAAAAACTAAAAAACAAACAAACATCAGCTTTGGTTAGACTAGATCTTTGTTTGAAAAGCAGCCATTTAGTAAAAAGCACCCGTGTGAGGATCAGTTTTTCTTGTCTGGCTCTATTTTAGACTCTTAAAACCTTCAAACTGAATAAGAATAAAAAGGATGCCCCTCAATGTGTAATGACTTGTCTACAGCTACAGAAATAAAAGTAGCAAAATTAGTAAAATAGTGAATTTGAAAGAAAAAAAGCTCGTTACACAGAGCAACGGTAATGCGTAATTTACCATAGTGGATACAGCGTCACTACCCTATCACAATACTGAGTCTGTTTGGTGAAACTAAGAAAGACTAAAAACACAGTTCAAATCCACCAAATGACCACAGCCACCAATCTTTCATTGAACTGGTTCTGCAGCACGTCTCGGTATAACTGAGTCGGTTTCCCCCTCTAGTGGTAGCAAACCATTCAGCCTGGTATTGCCGACACACAGATTTGTGTTGAAAAAAATGGTTTTTGGGGGGTTTTTTAGAAATGCAAAGGTTCATCAGTAATTGTCTAAACTTTTTACTGTTGATGACGCCATCTTTTCAGCTCCCATGTCCTTACAGCCACAAGGAGTACTGATACAACGAGCAATCACTACAGTTACACTTATTCTGTCTGTGATATAGATCTCTTGGAAAGCTATAATGTAAGTTTTGTTTTGGGGTTATTTTTCTTCTTAGTTGTTATTTGCCGAATGATCCTCTCTGAACTGTGGCTAAATGAAAGGCCTTTAACGTCCTCTCACACTGTGAATACAGTAGAGCAGCTGGTTCTGCGCTTCGGCAGTGTTAGTGCTGTCCCAGGCCGCTGCTCGGGAATCGATGAGGCTCTGGAGGCGATTGGGGAAATCAGTCATGCTGAAAATATGGAGTACAGCAGTGACGCACAGAGCAGCCGGCCCGCCACAGCTTCACACAGGCCCTATTGACTAATCTGGGCGTGTGTTTTTTGTTGGGGGGGGGGGGGGGGGTGGGGGGTTTTTTTGGGGA